>VUQS01070768.1:0-15114 GCA_015108495.1 Heterochromis multidens
ATTTTGAAATAACCAGTGTTAAAGATACACAAGGTTTTGATTATTCTCACACACTAATCAAATGTTAATCTAACTTTTATACACTAATTATATGTTGATTAAACTTTTATACTCTAACCAAAGGTCAATCAAACTTTTTATACATTAGACACATGTTGAGTTAAACTTTTTATATACTAAACAAAGGGGAATGAAGCCTGTTTTGTAACAGAGATATGAGTGTGTTTTTTATAACATAGAAATGATGAGAAAATGATTTAGTACAATGGCGGTGCAGTGTGCACCTGGGGACTGAAGGTCAGCCGGGAGGGGAGGACGGCTCCTTCGACAGGGAGTCTTTGTTCTCCGCTCTCGGCTGGGTGGGGGTCTCCGGGTTCATAAGCAGAGCCTGAACCGGAAGTAGCTGAGATCAAAATACAACGGCAAGAGAGCACCGTGTTTTTGGTCTCCCCGATTGCAATCGAGGTGAAAATAAAGTGTGTTAAACTGAGTTGTTGCCTCCGTGTGACCTCCTTGCCATCAAAGAACCGGGAGAAGCCGTCGTGCTTCGTTAGTAACAGTCATGTTCATCACTGTCAACTGATTTTCTAAAGGTGCTCATTTCACTGCTCTTTCAAAATTGCCTTTGGCCCTAGAAACTGCTAAATTCCCAGTGGTCCATGTTTTCTGCCAGCATGGCATTCCCAATGGCATTTTTTCAGACTGGGGTCCACAGTTTGTCTCTTTGGTCTGGAGAGCCTTTTTTTAAAAAAAAACAAAAACAAAAACAAAACAAACAAAAAACGCTCTAGGTGTGAATATCAGCTTATCCTCAAGTTATCATCCCCATGGGCACACAAAGCAGGCTAATCAACCACTTGAAGCTTCCCTGTGTTGTGTTTCAGCATCAAACCTGTCTGTCTGATTTTCACAGCTACCTTGGATTGAGTACTAACACAACACCATAACCTCAGTCTCTAAGAGCTTCACCCCATTCAGAGCATCTCTGGAGTATCAACTGCCACTATTCTTTTGCTAGCAAGAGAAGATTGCTGTCCTTTCACTTCAACATCACCTTTGACATTGCAGAAAGGTGTGGAAGGACACTAATGTGGCTCTTCTAAGAACAGCTGAGCAGAACAAAAGTTAGGCTGATCAGTAGAGGACCCTGGCCACACAATATTCTACATGTCAGCGTCTTTGGTTATCAACTAAAGATATATCTTTAAAGACTGAGTCTAAGAAACTTACTCCCTGTTACATTGGACACTGAAAGTGACAATAACAAGATGATTGGTATCGTCAAACTGGAAACCACTGAACTGAAACCACTGCTATAGTGCATGGATCTTACACCCCTTAGCCAGATCATCACAATGGGTGGACCACCATCACCTGTATGCAAAGAGTGAACAAGACATCAACTCATTGTCAACTCATAGCATACAGGAACATTAGTTAGAAAGTCCAAAGACACATAACTAAAAGTGGTTGGGAACAACTGAGCAAAGATCCTGTGGGACTATAAGTTTGAGACTAACTAGAAGCTGCTTGCTGAGAGGAAGAAAAATGAGAAGATCAGAAGTTTAAGGAAAGCTGAAGTAACAACTGGAATGTATGCTTCTGTCCAGGAACAGCTATGATACTATGCAGAACCACTCTAATAGAGGACCTAAGCTTAAGGAAAATGACACACACAAACCACCTCTGCATGTTAGATATGAAAGGGAGATCATTTTATTTGGCTAGTAATACAATAGGGAATTGTACACCCATTCCTTTTGTAACAAGTATTATTTACAGATTTATCAGTCATACAGTGGAAACTATGGTCTAATTATAGCCCACTCTGTAAATTGTATATCCCATAAGACAGAAAAATTATGGTTTAATTAGCCTGCCAGTTTTCCCTATTTCCATAAGTTGTAATTAGCAATATAAGTTAAATGACACAATGGAGGAAAATAGATTGAGAAGACAGCTGAGGATTTCATGGCAGTGAATCCTGTTTTATTAATCAGTACAAATCACCAGTGCAAATTTCAGTGAATCCCCAACATGATGCTTCATAGAGTTGCATAATTTTTTGGGGTTCATTCTAACTTTGAGACCTATTGATTCCTGGTCCCACAATAAAAGAAGGGCAGCATTACAGTAATTGAAAAGAAAGAGACTGATTTACATTTAAATCGAAAATTACTATCTTGCTTATAATAATGGGCTCTAACCCACCTTCTACTGCTATATCATCCCAGGAGGTTAAATTGTGAAATATTACATGCAGTCAGTAGATCCCATTCTTTGAGGATCTCCTGGGACCTAAACCCTGTTCTTGGTGGTTTCTTTCTGTCTTTGAAGACAGAGGAGGTGGAGGAAGAGGAGGAGGAGGAATAGAATTAGGAGGTGTGGCAGAGAGTTCACACAATGTCCTTTAGGTACATCTTCACACTGCAAGGCATAGCGAATTTAATACCTTCTTTTATCTGTTGTGTGTGCAGGAGTGAAAGGGTGGAGTTGCAAATGTCAAATCTTTCTACTTTGTTAGTATTCACTGTGGTATCTTTAGTTGTCTTTGGGTGATTTAATTCACATCAGGTAGATGTTTTCGTATGGGCTAATCCCGAATGCCAAGTGACCTGTCCGATTTTACAACGGACAGCAGTAAAAGTATCCTAAATGCCATTTTTAGCTTGAAATTTGATTACTTTTCTTACAGTGCATCAAAGTCAAAGCGATCACATACTTTTATTCCCTACACAGGGAAGCTTGGTAATGCTATGTGACGTGTGTGCATTTTTTTTAAGGGACATTGGTAACATAATTAAAGGGAGATCTAGATATTGTCATGAGAACTGCATGTGTTCTAATCACATTTGCCCAGGTTCCTACAGAGGCAGGCACCTGCTGGTCCCAGTGCTGGGGCAGTAAACAGGGATCACTCACTGCTGCTCACTGATGTATTGTTCGGTCCTCATCTCCCTTTGCTCAGCCCTCCATTTTTTCCTGTTACCTCATGTATGCCCATCTGATTAATCCCCAATGTAAGAACGAACGGTGTATTTTTTTATTTTACACCACTGGTTTAAGTAGAGAATCTACTACCGACTTTCACAAATGTTGTATTGTAGTCCTGAAAGCATACACAACAATAATTATTTAATCACCCAATTATCAATGTCATTTAGAATATTTATGCTTTCCAAATACATCTGCGGCTCTAAGGATTTGTTATGAGGGGAATCTTGGGTCAGCAGTGTCCCAGACCATACTGTAAAAGTGCAGAAGAGGAACTGTATGTCAGGGATAGGCAGGGACTATGGTCATGTACTTTGGAAACAGAACCATCAATTTTCTTCTGCTTATCTGGGGCCAGGTCACGGAAGCAGCAGCCTAAGCAGAGAAGCCCAGACCTCCCTCTCTCCAGCCAGCTCCTCCAGCTCATCTGGGGGAACACAGAGGCGCTCCCAGGCCAGCCAAGAGATGTGATCTCTCCAACGTGTCCTGGGTCTACCCTGGGGCCTCCTTCCGGTAGGACATGCCCAGAACACTTCACCCAGTAGGTGGCCAGGAGGCATCCTAGTCAGATGCCTGAACCACATCAACTGGATCTTTTTGATGTGGAGGAGTAGTGGCTCTACTCTGTCCCTCTTGAATGTCTGAATGAAATAATTGCATTAATGTGAAGAAGAATGTTTTCACAGAACTCTATGGAGTCCTGTCAAAAACTAAGTACACCCTTAATACTTCCATAGAAATTATGATTAGCAACAAGATGCCGTTAATAAAATGCACTTGATTAACTCACTAGCAAGTGTGACCACCTCAATAAAAGCAATTTTTTGGCAGTTTGCTGGTCTGGAGCCTTCAGGTGTATGTTAACACAATGCCACAGTCTTCCCAGGAGTGGACATTGTAGCAAATTCACTCCAAGGTCAGACCATGAATTGCTGAGAGAAACTGTAAAAAATCCAAGAGCTACATCTACAGACCTCAGTTAGCATAATTAAATGTTAAAGTTCATGGCAGTACAATTAGAAAAAGACTGAAC
Organism: Heterochromis multidens; assembly: GCA_015108495.1. Taxonomy (NCBI): domain Eukaryota; kingdom Metazoa; phylum Chordata; class Actinopteri; order Cichliformes; family Cichlidae; genus Heterochromis; species Heterochromis multidens. Next base: position 4,028 of record VUQS01070768.1, read on the forward strand.
AATAATAATTTGTTTGGAAAGGTTGCCAGGGGAAAGCCTCTTCTCTCTAAGAAGAACGTAGCAGCGTAGCCTAGGTTTCCAAAAATTTTATCTGAACAGACCACAAGACTTCTGGAGCAATGTCCTTTGGACAGACGAGATCAAAGTGGAGAAGTTTGGCCGTAATGCACAGCGCCACATTTGGAGAAAACCAAACGCAGCACATAAACACAAACACCACATACCAACTGACAGTGGTGGAGGGGTGATGATTTGGGCTTGTTTTGCACCCAAAGGACCTGGGCACCTTGCAGTTACTGAGTTAACCATGAACTCCTCTGTCTACCAAAGTATTCTAGAGTCAAGTGTGAGGCCATCTGTCTGACAGCAAACGCTTGGGTGACAAAGAGTCATGGATCAGAAGAACGATCCCAAGCACAGCAGCAAATCTACAACAGAATGGTTGAAAAAGAAAAAGAATCAAGATCTTGCAATGGCCCAATTAAAGTCTAGACCTCAATCCAATAGAAATGCTGTGGCAGGACCCTAAGAGTCATTTGTGAACTGACAAATGCCTACAAACATCAATGAATTGAAGCAACACTGTAAAGAACAACAGCCTGAAATTCCTCTACAATGATGTGAAAGACTGATAAAGTCATACAGAAAATTATTACTTCAAGTCATTGTTACTAAAGGTGATTCTACAAGCTATTGAATTACAGGGTTTACTCTGTTTTATACAAGTGTACATGTAGGTTAATCATGAAATTAATCCATATATACCATGACATTGGATGTGACAAGGACATTCAAATGATTTTTCAATCCAAGGCAACTCAACTAGCTTTGTTTACATGCTGACAGCCAGTTTTCACTGGTAGCTGATGCTAGCTAATTTTGCACTCTAAATGAAAAACAGACAATTTTGTGATTTATGCACTTGCTAAAGCGGGTATTTCAGTGGTTTCAGTGTACAAAAAGCAAACATGCCCTTCTTGTATTTATTGAAGACATAATTTAAGTAAGTGGCTAAGGAACATATTGGAGAAAAATTACACAAGGTCAGGTACACCTTCAAGTGGCAAATGAATGGTGGAGAGTTGAATATATACATATTGCAATGGATGTATAAACATAAAAGACTGTGGATACATTAAAAAATATGAGACTGTTTTCCAATTACTTATCAAACCATGCACATTTAAAATCCAAAACAGCAGGAAAAGAGTCCAATCACTTATTACAGGTCTAGATGTTTCACTTGATCTCATAAAATGAACCCCTAATGTTGTCTTAGAGACTCTGTTATCCCTTGTCATAAACATGAAATTTACTGTTGACCATGGTGTTCGACTTCTTCCCAAAAGTATGCTACTTTCCATTCCCTTCCAGGTATGAATCATGAAAAAAATAGAGCGTAACTTGATATTCTAATGTGGAGAAAATCTTTTCAGAAAATCTTTTCATGTGATACAGTGAATATTAAAATTGTATAGTACAGCAGAAACCTTTTATGACCTCTCCTACCTTAAAACCTGCAAATATACTCTAAAAATAACAGCATTTTGTCTTTGCTTCTAACATTCATAACATGAAAGAATTTGGTTTTCAGATGCTGCACATACCCTCTAAATTTTCAAACGAGCATCAAAACAACAGCAACACAGTGACAAGTCATGATTAAAACCATAGTAGACTGCACCAGTGCTTAGGTATGACCTCTCAAGTACAGACACAGCTGTTTCTGTAGAGGAGAGTAGGAGTAAGACAAGAGAACCCTTCTTGACCTGCCAGGAGAAAAGCGAGCATTGGTCCAAACTTTGATTATCCATCATTTCACAGAAGGTATAACAACTTCTCTACACCCACTTATGCACTGAGAGGACAACTGGATCTAATTAGGAACAGAATTCAACAAGTAAAACAATTGTTAGTTAAAGAAATAGAACGTTACAGAGCAATGTCTCCTGTTATCTAAGCCTACACAAGCTTTATTTGGGATACACTGTCATACACACATAGTAGTCTAGTTCTGATTATTTATTACCCTAGGGAAGACAAGACCATGTTTGTAACTGGTTATTGACTCGATATCATCATATATTTTGCATAGTATATATGGAGATTTTATAGTCTGAATCCAGAGAGACTGCTAAACATTGAAGGGTTTCAGGAGCAACAACAATGCTGGAAAGTAATGTGTTTTTCATAGTTTTGGCTCTCTTCCACTGCACTGGACTTCAAATGAAACAGTGTATATGAGTTAAAGTCCTGACTTTCAGAAGGTGTTCACATCCATTGAATGTAAACAGCACAGGAGTCAAAGCCTTTTTTTTTTACCCTTGAGGTGTGTGTTTATAAAAAGGGCAGTGATTTCTACATGGCTCATTGAATATGGACGGCCTTAAAGTGAACCTGAAAGGTGACATAATTGCCTCATCTGTGACGTTTTAAATTGCTTTGAATAGTGATGAACTATTTTTAAAACACGTAGGGCTGCCAGCCTGTCCACTGGGTAGCAACAGGGTTAGGATTGGATTGAAGTGAAAAGGCCCTGGGAATCTTTTATTTGTGAGTTTGAGTTTTGCCAAAACACTAAAGAGACAAAAAAGAAAATGGTATTGTCACATTTTTATTTTATTATTTATTTATTTTGATTGCAAACTACATCTGACTTCATTTTAATCACAAACTGTAGCTCCTGTGGTGTTTTTCATTTAATTGTCAGAAGTTTACTCTTAATTAGTAGTTCAGGATTTTCAGCATGCATTTTTTTTTTATAATTTGGAACAGCAGACACAAATGCATACTTGACATTCTTGGAAACAACAAATATTTCAAGTAGTGCAACATTAAGAGCTCGTAGTATGCAACGCGTAGCTTTTAACAAAGAAGGAAGCGAGTTGGTATTGAAAATTATTTCCAGTTGTATTTATTTGATTCCATGTGTCATAACAGTCCACATTACTGTCATTGTAAACAAAGGAGACTGGAAGGGCAGTGGGCTCAATGAACATGCACTCCTGACACTGCCTGTTCCACATAAATCAAAAGAAATCAATGCCAGATTGAGGATTGTGGCCTCTGTTGTGCAAATGAAGCCTGGCTCCTGAATAAGATAATAAATCCCTGCCACATTATTTCAGCTTTTGATGAATGGAGCAACATGATGGGGGGTGGCTGTGAGTGGGAGCAGTGGGCATATATCTGACTGTGAACGCCTCTAATAAAACATAAGAAAGGCCTTTGATACGCCGGAGCAACACTTCACTTTCTATATATCAGGAATCAAATTTCACTGTCCAGAAATGTTTTTATTTGTAATTATTTATTTATAATAAATTAACTTCAGTACCACAGTATTTAATCAAATTCAGCATTAACCAGGGCTCATAATTTGCCTTCCATTGGCTTTGATAGACCAAACTGCTCTGTCATGTCTTTGATGTTGCTTGGTTATGCATGACCCACCAGGATTGCTAGAGTTCCAGTCAGGACTGGACCAAAGAGTGCAAGAGGTTTGCTATCAAAATTCAGGTAGGTTTTAGCCTCTGACAAATATGGGATTAGTGTCAAATGTGAGTTATGCCAAAGGGCTGGATTGATGCAGAGGGGGGAAATGATTTGACTCTCCTGGCCCCAGTATATCTTTGTACCCTGGGCCCAGGAGCAAGCGATGACAAGAATACAAAAAAAGAAAACTCTGCTCTAGTACATGCCAACAACCACCCCAGCATCTATTTCACCATGAGGCCCTCTGCACCTCTTGATTGCTACCCAAGACCATTAGATTACCTTTAGTTCCATCCGCGCTGTTGCACAGCATGTCCTCTCAGTCACTCACCAATGTTCTTGGCCAGAGGAAAGTAATGAATCAGAACCTCATTCCATTTTCATTTGCAAGATCAAGACTACTTTGTTAGATTTAAATTTCACACCCGATATGAGGTTGAGGCCTTAAACATCACAGTTCCACCGTCATTCCATTCATATAAAATACTAAAAATTTGTAGTGTTTGCATGTGTGAGTGTGCTCACATAGCTGCCCTGATTGCATTATATACTGTCAAATAGGTACAGATTGTGTGGTTTTGTGTGTTCAGTTTTGTAGAATAAAATCGCATGCCAAACTTGTGACTGCTTTTCAACTTCCAAAGTGCAAATTGTCAAGCCTATTGTGATTTCACTTAAAAGGAAAATCCTGTTCTACATGGTGTTTACATTTTATTGTAGACCCCCTGTATACAATTAGCTAATCTCCATGAATACATTTAAATATCTGGTTTTGAAATAAACATCATCTACATCCAGCCCTCAGTAAGTCAGATCTGGCACATTGTCTGCAGACTGAATTAGTATGCAGAGTTAACACATCTGAGTTTTGTTGTTCACTCAAAGCCCCCACCACTGTTATCAGCAGTCACTCAATGGCGCTGCTGCTGACAAATTCCGAGAACTGTGAAATCACCGAAAGTTCACAACAGAAGCAGCTGCCATGTTTATTTCATTGTATTTCTTCACTCCACCCATCCCTACCCATCTATTCTATACTGAAATGTTTGCCTCAAAGGCATCACTGTTGAAAAGTCTCCTGTTTCTGCTGCCTCTCACTTCAATTTGGGCACTTAGCATTCAGCAGAAAGTTAGAAAAGAGGGGATTGTTATACCTGGCACAAATATTGACAAGTGCTATTGTATTTCTATAAGCCTTATGATTTGAATACGCATGGGAGGATATACTGTATTACACACTGAACACAAAGGCACAAGTGTCAAAATGAATTCATTTCAAGGAGAGGGTGATTTAAAGTACAGTATGTTTGCTTAATACACATTTTTAACTGTTTAGAAGCAAGAAGATTTTTGACTACAACCTTGAACGACATTGTTTTAAAACAGTATATAACTGCCTTGACACAGTGGCATATTAAGCCCATTATGTACATTAACTTTAGCTAATGTGTAGGTGTAATCATTGTCGTTCCAAATGTAAAGCTGGAACTTCAGTATCACAATTTTGTCCTTAATAGTGCTCCCCGCATAGTCTTATGGATGGTTTAATGGGATTTTAAAATAAAGGCCTCATGGCATTGTCGAAAGCTTCTTGCTATGTCACCATGTTATGAATTCCAAAAAGCTTTTTCCTATCATTTTCATTTGCTGTTCTTCCACCCTCCTCTCCTGCCTTGACATCCACCCCCAAATCATCTTCTTCCACCACACAATCTGTCACCCCTTTTCCCTTTGCCTGCCTCCTCCTTCTCTCCAACTCCTAATGGGCCCAAATAGAGAGTGACAACTCTTCCTGTTCCTCTACAAAATTCATGATTAATGTTTCATTAATCATGGATTTTTTAAAACATTCAGCTCCCTGGGGCTTTCTTCTATACAAAAATAAATTAATAAATTAGCCAAGTGCACACAACCACTGAGAGACATTGCTTTTTCCTTGCCATCCTTTCTTATCGCTCAAATAATGGCCATTGTTTATGGCACCACTGCACTCAAAGGTGCTTTCAGGAGAAGAGTATAAAGTGAGCCGTGCACTCTACAGTTTTATGTGTTGCCTAAATGTTGTATCTTGTCTTGTCAAGGACAAGAGACTTTACACTTTTGAATCCTTATTTTTTATTTGAACTGTTTAGAAAAGATTATACACTATACTAATATTACATGTCAAAAGATTGGAATATGGGAAACTGACAAAGTATAGTGCATTAATGTCGAAGCTATATTGTAGGCTTTGTTGATGTGTTATCATAAAACTATTATAAGGACTTTCCTGAAACACTCCAGTAGAAAAATAATGAGGATTTAAAACAAATTCTTGATAATATACAGTACTGTGCAAAAGTCATTTCTTTGTATTTTTCTAGGAAAATGGGAAAGCAGTGCAGCAAATTATTGAAACGTGCAAACATAGATGTTAATACAGTATATATAAGGCAACATTAGTTTGCAGAATTCTAACCAGCTTGAAAGTCAATATTTGGTATGAACACCTTTATTCTTCCACATAGCGTGAACTCTCTAAGGCAAGCTTTCTTGTCATTTTTGAAGTAGTCTTCAGGAATAGTTCTCCAGGCTTCTTGAAGGACATTCAAAGCTCTTCTTTGGATGTTGGCTGCCTCTTGTTCTGTTCTCTGTCAAGATGATCCCACACTGCTTCAATAATGTTGAGGTTTGGGCTCTCGGGAGGTCAATCAAAGGCTGATAGTGTTCCATTGTGTATTCTTCTGTCCAGGTGTAGTTTTACTGCATTGACAGCAGTGTTGTGTGTAACATGTTTCAAAGTAACACATTACTGTAATCACGTTACATTTTTCAGTAATGCAATAATGGAACACATTACTGTACTAAATTCAGTAATTACGTTTCAGTTAGTTGCCATTACTTACGTTACAAAGGTTTTTCAGTTATCTGATAGAGAAAAAAAAAAACATCAAGCAAACATGCTTTTTTCTTCCTTCACACTTGCACTACAGTCAGCTGATTTCAGTTTGTGTGCCTGGAGGAGGAAAGTGGTAGAGTGGAGATATGCACAAAGGACAAGAGCACAATGGTGAAATGCAAACTGCGTTCAGGACAGAAACAACTAGATTATACTGCAACCACAACTTTGCAAAGTTTATGTGTATACAGAAGACTGGCTCATTCCTTGAGTTAGGTGCCTTTTTTATGCTTGAATGATTCATAGGTCAGTGTTAAGTGGTTTAACAAGCAAAAAAACATTCCTCTAAAAGTGGTCAGGTATAGGGACTGGACTGACAATTTGGACCGGATCCGGATCCACCCTGGTGTTTTTCCCTATCTGTGTAGGCTGTCAGTCCACTGTTTACCTCAGTTGTCAATGAAGGCTGAGAAGTGTTCACCTTTACTTACTCTGTAGAAGGCTGTAAAAATTTGTGAAAGGAGTTCGATACAAATCGATGAGTCGGTGAAGCTCAATTCTGACTGATGACAGCGATACTGAGGTGAGTTGTTGAGGATATGCTGAACTGTCGGTAAGCGCTGCTGTTTTAGCTGCTGTTAGCTCCTGTTCGCAGCCATTAGTGAAACTGTCTTTGAAGTGGATGTAACTTTGTTGGACTCTTGACGCTGTAATCAAACTGTTTATCAGAAAGCTTGCAAATGCCTACAAGTTCTCTTCTCCTCCACCTTTTAGTACTACGTATGTGGCCAGCCTCTAGCCACATACGTAAAAACGCAATTAGTCAGAAGGGAGATGTCCTTCCCGGTCACTGTATACAATACGGCACCGATCCTATGTATTTTTAATAAATTAATTATAAGCTTATGTAATTACACACTAACCTATGTATATTTATGAGTATAATATCCTTTTTTTCTATAACCTCAAAAACTGACTGCGCCTTTACAAAAAGTTACAAGTCTGGTTCCATGGAAGCAAAATATAAAAAAATGAGGCGTAGCTCAAGACTTTTGCACAGTAATGTAGTTTCAAGAGTAACACTGACAAAACAAGAAGCAGAAAAAACACACACTTGGTCATTGTCCTGCACAAAATTACTTTCAGTGCTCTGTAGAGAATAACATTTATAATATATAACTATAACTGAAGTCAACAAATCAAACACATGCTGTGTCATGTCCACTGAAAGTGTTTGTGCTTATCTGAAAACAAACTTCAGGCCTGTATTATAGATCGTCTCATCTAATTAACATATACCTCAACAACTGAAGTTGCCATCCATAAGTGATGATCAAGTATACTAGTTCAGGTATTTGAAGCCAGTGACCTGTGGCCTGATCTTGAGAATTATTGGTCCTACTGGAGTTTGCCAGTTCAGTAATTAACTGTGCAGAACAGGGTGACTTTAAAGGTTGGCCTCAAAATGTATCCACTGAATTTGATTGATGCATAACTCCCTGAAAGTCCTTGCAGTTTTTCCTATTGTATAAAAAAAAAAGTTAAAGAGGTAATAAAACCTTTGTTATTAGCTCAACATTATGACTTCATATCTGCTCTTTTTACTCCCTGTCTGTAAATGCGACTGACAAGATGAGTTTGGACGAATTGTGTGTAGCACTGAGAATTTAATTTGCTAAGGAGTCACTGACTTTTTCTGAAGTTAGATAACAATTATTGGTATGGCTTTCATATGTGGTGTAGTAAATTGGATTGTTCAAAAAACAAAAAAAAGGAGAAAACAATCTGAATATTTGTATTAGGGTACACTGAACACTGTTTCACTGTGTCACAACTTTATGGTATGCTTCTAGTAAATCCTGAGCAGTAACTCTGTGGGGGCACCGTTGCAGATGCTTGCTTAGAAGGGGATGTTCACTGTGAGGATAATCATTGCCCTGCTTCCACTTCAATTTTACTGTGCCTTTTTTCAGATCAGTGCTAATATCCAAGGGGTCAGTCTTGTTAAAATTTGAAGCTATTGATCAAGACCACCTTATCTGCTAGGCTGCATGTGTTTCCCTTCCTTTTTATTGCTCCTGCTTCTGCCTTGTGATCACAAAACCTGTAATGAGAAAATCTCATATTAGTTACTGCAGGCAGATTCAGCAGGTGCTGGTTCTGCAATAAAAGCAGCCATAAGATGAGTATGATTCCATACATGCATTCTGATAACACAATACTGCCATGATAATATCGATTTTTTTTTTCCACTTGGTTTTTCTCCCTACTGGCATGGCTTTTTAATAAATATGATTGCACTTATTGGCTGATTGTTGAAGCACTGGCTCTTTTCATAAGACAGGTGCCATAAACATAAAATAACATAAAATGAAGTCATATTCAAGAGAAACTTCTCACATCATATCCTGGTAAAGGATTACAGTGTAACTTTAACCAGACAGATGATCAGCAGTCTGCTGTGAGCATTTGTCCTCATTTGAGTGCTTAGAAGTGAGAGTGCAGCTTAGAGCCAATAAATATGTGCTTACATAATGTGCTAACTTGCTGAGAAAGTTTAAAAGAATGCATGAAGCATGCCCATGTTAAAAAAAAATCAAAGAATTAAAGTTCTCTAAAAACAAATTAAATAAAGAATGAATAAATGTTGAGAGGTTAACATGTAACAAGTCTCAGAAATGAACATGTTTACCCTGGAGACTCCATTAGAGGCTATGAAGCAAATCTTAATGTTTGAAAGCAGATGTCTTACAATGGTAGAAAGTGTCTTAGTGCTCTCGCTGTGCTGGGATATGGGAGGCTGTCATGAACAAAGAATCTCTGTTCGGCTAATATGGTCTACTGCAGCTGTTAACTGGAGTTTAATAATGGTCCACACAACAAGCATCCTGGAAAAGTATCACAGTTAATGGACCCCGACTGCCACTATAAGCAGTTTTTTTCAGTGAATCAATGAAAGCTGAAAGACTGTGTCATCACACTGAAACATGCACTCATCTCGCTGCACAAATGAATGAATGTTAAACATGTATCTGTGTGTGTTTTTTCTTTTCTTTGAGAAGCACGTGTCTGCTTTCCTTTCATCCTTGACTTCCATGTTCATTTTGGGGGGTAGCATCAGCACTTCACAAAGAAGGGAATAAGCATCCACTGATTATCTGAAAGATAGTGAAAAACAGTACAGATGCTTTTCGGTTATCAAATAATGAAATGTCACATAGACATGATCTTTTGAATGGTTTCAGCAGCATCAATAATGCAAGTGCACGGATGTTGAAACAGTGGCATGCTGCAGTAAACTCATTGAAACTTATTAGGTCTCTTTGAATGATTTGGATGATAAACATCATCTTTTGTCAGTGTTCCTGCCAAATAAATTCTCAACAGTTATGATTGTAAAGGTTTTTTTTTTTGTTTGTTTGTTTTTTGGTTTGTGTGACTGGCATTTAATTATGTTTTTGTTGCTAATATTTTTTTCTCTCTTTTCAAACTCTTTTTTATGTTTCCCTGATAACAGAAAAAAGTTGTGCAATGTCATGTTATGACAGTCTGGTGAGGCAACCCAATTGTAAATGTGTTGACAAATGAATTCTCAACACTCATTGCAGTGTTTGGTTCATACTCCTTTATTCAGAGATATAATGATGGCAGTTGTTGTACAGTTTGTCCAGTCCAAAAAAGGGAAGAAAAGAGGCATTGTAGTTGAGAACAGCACTGCATATCAAGTCTAGAACATACAGGAGGTGCAAAAATGATCCAGATGATGGAGGTGGATTGGTGTAAGTTGAGTGCAGCACCGTACAAACTGGGTTTTATGCACTGAACAATGAGTTTAAAGCCTGGGTCTGAAAGCAAGAAATAGAAGAGATATGTTATAATAGTTAATGCTTATTGCTGGCTATAATGAGCAATAATGCAAATAAAATAAAATAAACTAAAGAAGATCATAGCTTTTTGAGGCAAGTTCAGGTCTACAGTGTGCACAAGAAATGACATTAAACTTTAAACATGCAATCGTGAACCTCTAACTAAGTGGCAGAATAATTTCTTTCAGAATCAATATAGGAAATTTTGACCACATTGTTTGTTCCATTATCAAAACACCAAATGATAAAATATCTTTTGGAAGAATGACGTGCATTCCTCCAGGGGACTTTCAGGGTCTTGGACAATCTATACCAAGAAACACTGGCATACTTGTAGTTTCTGCTGGTGGATCAGTCCTTTATTAAGACCTTGCGACATTGTCTGTGTTACCTGCATGTTCTCCCTGTGCTTGTGTGGGTTTTGCCATTGTAAAAAAATGCTAGGTTAATGCCTCCTATGTCAGTCCAGGACCCTCTTGCAGAAGAGATACTTAATCTCAAGAGTTTCACTACCTGGTTAACAAAAGGTTAAAAAAAAAACTTCTAAAAAAATTTTTTTCTAACGTACTTTTACTTGTAGGTCACCTGTCAACTGAAAGGTAACCTACAAGTAAAATACTATTTACTATTTTAGTTTCATAATTTAAAATTATATTTGTGTTTTGCCATTAGCATTTTGCCATAATTGTGTTTCGTTACAACAGAAACTTTACAGGTGAAACTCGAAAAATTAGAATATCATGCAAAAGGTTCAATATTGTAGGCTCAAAGTGTCACACTCCAATCAGCTAATTAATCCAAAACACCTGCAAAGGGTTCCTGAGCCTTTAAATGGTCTCTCAGTCTGG
>VUQS01070769.1:0-22757 GCA_015108495.1 Heterochromis multidens
TGTTCCACAGTGTATGGGTATGTTGTAAAAAAAAAAAAAAAAAGAGGATTTGGAAATAAAAACTGAAGATGCATGGCCAAAAACAGAAAGACAACAAAGACAACTAGATAACTGTGAATAAAATCAAGATACCAAAAAACAGGAAACAGAAGCAGAAGCAAAGATTCCTTGAGTGATCAGCTTCCTATTACCAAATATAACCCGGCACACAGATCATTATGGGCACAGAAAGTGATTACAGTGGTAATGATTTTGTTTGTTGTCCATCTGCCTTGTGTTTTTGTGTTAGAGTGCATGTTATTCATGCAGTGTTTCTTGTCACATGTTATACTTGTAAGAATTAGGTGAGTTGAAATGTTTTTGGATGTGCGCTTCTGTTCTCCCCCAATTTCCTCAAGAGGCTCACTGTTGTAAATAAGAATGTGTTCCTAATGACTTCTTTGTTAAAAAAAAAAAAGGTTTACAAGGTTAAATTAAAAAATATTCAGAGGCTCAAGAAATAAAACAGCTATGATTAACTTGGTAAAAGAACATGAACAGAAAAACAGCTTTTCGAGAGCTGTATTAATGTGACAAGTCCAAAGTCAACCTAGCTCAGCACCTCATCTTCTGATGTCTGTCAGATCAAATATTTCAGATGTTCAGTCACCGCAAAGGATTTTCCACAAAATACTATATTTTTTTTATTTTGTCCATGTGTACCTGTATAATTATTTCTCATCCCATGAACTTCAGGTACTATGTCTTCAAATTATCTCAGATGCATTAGGTCAGCAGCACTCACCCTGAGCTCTCTCTCTGCCTCCCTGATGCTGATGCAGACGTGGTCACGATGGGAGCCTATGACAGTACACACAGTGCAAACACACACTCCACACTGCCGACAGTAGATACGGTTTATCTCCTGGTGCTCCTGACACCTCCACAGGGAAATGTCCTCCATTGGAGAAACCAGGGTGTGATTTTGGAAAACTGGCGTGTCCAGATGGGGGCGCAGGTGCTCTGAACACATGGAGGCCCCGCACACCAGACATGTCTTCACCGCAGACTGATACCGGGTTTTAGGACAATAATGGCAGGGCACAGGGCTGGTCCTTTTGTTCTCTGGCCTGGAGAAGATCCCAACATCACTTCGGGTTCCTGAAGCAGCTAAAGGACTCTTGGTGAAGATCGGCGGTGATTTGCCGATATGGTGCCCAGGAGGCTGATCTTTTCCTGGAGTTGAAGTTGCAGAAAAGCTGTGAGAGTTGGCAGTTGATGCAGGTTTCTTTGGTGTCACATGTATCCCTGTCACTTGCATATCTTTCTTGGGGGTTGCAGGAGGAGGTGCATCACATATGTCGACTTCACCGGAGCTGTCAGAGTCATCCAGTATGCTGGCTTCTTCTGATTTACACTGGTTCTGCTGGATTGAGATGGCTTGTGGCCCATCACTTGCAGATGTTCCATTGCTGTCAGAATTCTCCCTGGAGGATGAGCTATCGCCCTGTTTAGATTGTAAAGATTCTGGCTGCCCTACTTTCTTAGATGGTTCCACACCAGTTGACTCTCCAGAGTTATTTGACAAGGACGTGGTGGGAATCTCTGTGTCACTGGAACGTGTATGGGGGCCCTCAACAGTTGATCTCTTTGTTTCAGGTTGCTCAGGTACAGGTGTGCTGGACTTCCTCTTTCCAAGGAGTCGGCTGGTGAGCGAAGGCCTCCTTAAACTTGAGTCAGATGTGCTTTCTTCATCATTACTGGTGGATGCACCTTAAAAAAGAAAAGTATACCACACACACAACACAAGATGAGCATAACTGGTCTAGGACAAGGTTGACTTTGTACTTTCATAGCAATGTTTCATATAAACACCTGCATGCTACCTTCTGCCAGCACACCTGCACTCAACTCTACTTTAAGCAACTGAAGAGACTGTACTAGCGTGTTTGCACCTCTGTGATAAATTATGTTGCCTCGTAAGCAAGGAAGGTAAGCGACACAATGTAGCTTTTTAGTGCAGTGAAGATTTAAAGCTGCTGCTTAAATTCACGAACACACCAGAAATAGACTTTTAACCCTGTTGTCTATTTGCTTTAAAAGACTTCAAACTTTGACCTCAAAGTTTTACAATCAGAGATCTATGACACCGTACACAAATGTTGAACACTGCTCCCATTAAATTACACAAGAGGTAATGTTTTTTTTTTTTTTAAGATATTCTTTTTTAAACCTTGTGACATAAAGTAACAAGGGCATTTACTCAAGAACTGTAACACAATCAAAGTCTGAGGAAGTTTTATTTCACTTGACTGTTAAATGTAATACTACATAATTAGACTCCATTTAAGAGAGAAATGGGGTTTTTTGCTACTCTACTAAGACATGTTATTAGTGATTTTACATAGGTTACATTAAAATGCAGAGCAGCACAGTGGTGCAGTGGTTAGCACTGTCACCTAAGAGCAAGACGGTTCTCAGTTTGAACGTGCAGGCAGGCTGGTGTCTTTCTATGAGGAGTTTGTTCTCCTCATGCCTGTGTGGGTTCTCGCTGCGTACTCCAACTTCCTCCAGCTGAGAGACATGCGCATTAGATGAATACATTAATTATCAATTATCAATACTTAGATTAACTGGTGATTCTAAATTGGCCATATGTATGAATGGCAGACCTTGCCTCTCTTTTCTCCCTTTTCAATATAGCATAGTATATATACAAAAGTACAGTCTGACCGATTTATTGGCAGGTCGATATTATCAGCCGATATTACCTATTTGCTGATCTATCACTATTGACATTTACAACAGCCCATCCACTCATCCACTCATCTATCTATTTTCTTCCACTTATCCAATTCAGGGTCATGGGGGGACTGGAGCCTATTCCAGCTGAATAGGGCGAGAGGCGGGGTACACCCTGCCATTCTGTTGCAGGGACAGACAGCTAACACTGAGACAGACAACCATTCGCACTCACATTCACACCTATGGGCAATTTAGATTCACCAATTAACCTAACCCCACTAACTGGATGTTTTTGGACTGTGTGAGGAAGCTGGAGTACTCAGAGAGAACATGCAGACTTCACACAGAAAGCCAGACCTTCTTGCTGTGAGGCAACAGTGCTAATCACCACGCTGCCCTATTTAATAAATTTTTTTTTTTTTTAAATTTAAGAAAAAATTTACAATAACCTATAAATGAAAATTCAAAAGTAAAGAAGAGACAGGAGAAACACCCTTCAACCATGTTATGAGTTTTGATGTTGCATAGTTTGTCTACCAGAAGGCACTCTGCAATTTCTCTGTTGGCAACACATGTTTGGAATGCCACAAACAAGACAACCAGCTGATCTCAGTATAAACAAGTAAATAAACAACTAACAATGTTAGGGAAATCTGTTTTAAAGAAAAAAAAATATTGGCCAATATATCAGAATATTGGTTTTTTAAGTCACCAAATATCAGTATCGGTCTTAAAAATCCTATATCAATCAGTTGGGGTCTAAAACAAAGAATATCAGCAAATATATAGCGTTTTAACCTAAATTAGTTATGCTTCATTGTTACTATACATCTATAGATAAGTACAATAAAAAAATATATTATTTATCAGTCACAAGAGTAATTTCTGTGCATGACAAATAAAGTTCTTGTTTGCTAAAACCATTTCCTCTATATTTGTCTATGGGCTACTAGCTTTATGGTACTTTTACGTCCCCTATGATTGATAAAATGGCATCTTCCAGTTAGCACGCGCAGCCTAGTTATTATTTCTTAGCTTACTCGAATTGGAATTAAACTAGTGAACATTTACCAGTTACAACCAGCATAAGAAGGCAATTATAACTACGTACTGGTCTGTTTAGTTGTTTAGTTTACAGTGTCCAACAGATGCGTAGCGCTCATCTTGAATGTGAGCGGGAGAACTCTGACGTTAGCAGCTAGCATTAGTTAAGAACCAATCCCACCTTCACTTTTGTATTTCGCAATTTTGTGAGCTGTTATTTCACCCCTCCGGTTACAATTCCAATGTAAAGCTAACTATCTTAACTGTACCTGCAGTGCTGCGAGGCTGCGCCCGTCCTCTGGGAGTTGGTGACCGTATCAAACTGCTATCAAACGGCAAAGTCTGGTACTCGGTTTTACACCTCCACTCCGGACAGTGGTACGGCCCGTCCGGGTTAATGCTCCACAAGTCTCCAATGCACCGTTGGCAGAACTGGTGGTTACACTTCAGAGTGACCGGGTCCCGGGTCAGCTCGTTGCAGAGAGGACACTTCGCTGGAGTATCCAACGACGCTCCCATTTTGTTTTGGCCTGTTTAGTTTCTATTTCCGCGATGACATGCAGCAGCAGAGGCGGAGCCAAATATTTGAATCTCAAGCCCCCCTCCCAGTGAATTAAAGGTACAGTCTGTAGAAAGCAGGCAGCAAAGATTTTTTTTTTTTTGTTCACAGAAAATTAAAATTTATTGGGATTATACCTACCCTTACCCTCTCGCTGGCAAATAAAAAAAAACTGTCCTCTACTTCACTGTAAAAATAATCAACTGTTTGTACACTGGAGGGAGGCAAAGACAGAGATATGTGACTAGAGGCTTTGAGCGTCTGTAATGTCAGACTGGCACAATACATGTCTCAGCAGAAAATATGAATACAGCCTTTTAGTGTTAGACTCGTTCTGCATAATGGAGTATAAGTATTTGTGGGAAGTAAGCAGCACCTTTTTATCTTTGTCTAGAATATCTCAGATAGGATGGCCGCACAGCATTTGTGTCCCACATTTTCTTTTCATAGTTCTAGTTTACAAAAGCATGCACTGCAAGACATTCCCTTTTCTAAAGTTTGGCTTTTACCTAATGGATATAAAGAAAGCAGGGAAGGCTTTTATCAAGGTTAAGTGCACGTCAACCTGCCAATTCTGTGCCCAGCGAGGAAACTTGCAAGTCACCACAAAGTCACAAGCTATACAGATTTTGTCAGAATATGATGGAAACTACCCCAGAGAAAAGCAAATGAAGTGACATTAGATACCCAGACACTGCTTATAACTGATTGAAGCTGGTAGGAGGCAATTCTCAAAGAGTTTTTTGTGTTTCATGATTGGCTCCAAAATGTTAGGATTGACAAATGTGGCTGAAAAGAGATGTTCCAATCCATAGATGCATCCCTAGTAAAACCCAAAGATGATTATCAGACAGAACAGCAGCTGGACATAAGTTACCCACAGTCTCAACAGTTACTGGGATAGAAAAAGGTAACGCAAGCGAATAAGAAGAATAAGACTATATGAAGAACTTAAGCTCCTATTATCCGTATTTACTTAGAAAGGGTGTTGGAAAAGTTGCATTCAAATAAAATATATATTTTCCTTCACATGCAAATGCCAAACCTCTAACTTGCATAGTTTATTGTGTGTGTTTGTGTTTGTAAGGTCGAGATATCAAAATTTCAGACTACCGCTCAGCATTAGGAATGTATCCCACATTGTCTCACACAAACACACACTTGCCCCACTTTTAGTTTGTTGGGAAATTGCCACCCTAGTTCCTGTGCAACTTCCTTCCAGTTTTTCTCTTTGTTTCCTTCATGACTCATCATATTGCAGTGAGTTTGGCAGAAACCGTATTTTACATTAAATGATCTGTATTTAAAACACAAGTGTTCTGTCAAAGAAAAGGTCAACATAACACTTGATCTATCTGTTAAAATAAAAATTACTGCAGTGATTTCATGCACTCACACACTGAGCTGCGTTGAAATATAATTAAATCTAAATGAAGCTATTCCTCATCTCACCCCCAGACACCCCACAGATTCCCATAAGGCGCATGAGCCACACACAGCACAACTCCTGTTGTGGAAATTTGGCAGTAATGAGTGCTTTGAGTCTGAGCTGCGAGAAGGGGGCTGTTGGAGTTACTCCCTAAAGCACCAGATGGGAACAATCATTCTTCTTTTTCTCTCTCTCTACGCAGCATTCTTTTCATTTTGGGGGTCAAGACATGTGAAATGGATAAAAAAAAAAAGACTATTATAACTTGTGAGTGAGAGGTTAATCTTTCATAATCTCGTAACAGTTTTAGCTCTCAAGCAAAACTGCAGTTTTCATTTGAGTTGCCTGCAATATGAAGTAAGACATCATCTTTTATGGCACCTAAATTATTAAATTTGATTATGTGATGTGAGGGAAATGATTTTAACAAAGTTAACGAAAAACTTTAACATACATTTATTTTCAAACACTAATGCAACTGCTTAACATGTTCGATTTTTCCTCTCAAATCTAAATTTGTACATTTCATTCTTTTAAAGCTTTTATTTTGTAGTAGCAGCTCATCTCAACTTCTATGAACTGCTGGCTCCTCAACTTCTATTTGCATTTAACCTTTTTGAGAGGTCATCATTCTAATGTGTGATTTAATATGCAGTAAAACAGAACAATGTAAATCATGTAAATAATGTATTAGGCGCCATATATAATTTTTGCAAACATTCATGTAAAGAATGCCATAATCCACAAATACATTAATTCTTAAAAACCTCATCAAAAATAAAAGTTTAATGTTTATGACCTTGAAAAAAGTATGACTAAATTAATACTAACTCCTGGAACTTTCAGGTGTACAGTCCTCTTTTAATCTCCATGACAAATTAAGTCCATCCACTGATGCAAACCTTTTCATATTTAATCTACAAAAGACAAATTGTAAGTTGACCTCAAGTTTGGGGTTTTCAGTGAAATCTGCCATTAGTGAATAAGTTTCAAATTTATCAGAGAATTGGTAAATTAGAAATATTCACCTTATTGTAAAGTCTGTACCTGTCTTTAGAGATGGCTAAACTCTGTAGAATAAGTTGATTGACCTTCTAACTCAGCAGTTATAAATACAGTAAATAGGCTACATTGTGGGTTGTGATTAACTGCTATTAAGCACATGATTATACTCTTACATACACAGACAGCTGCAGACAACACAGACCACTAGCTGTTCCTATTATGCTTTTTTCAAGTCTGGGTGGAGAATGGCTGCAGAGTTGATGTATTGTAGGTCTCGTGACAAGTCTGTGTGGTCACTAAAAATTGGAGGGCACGTGGATGTCCACCTGAGCCTCAGTTTCACAATCTGATGAAGATATTTATTTTAATCAGACTCAAATGGACCCTCTCTTACTCTCAGACATGAAAACTGGGATTATACTCGCTTTAAGACACACATGCTGACAGCTGTTGACACCACAGATGAGTAGTCATTCCATTAATACTTTTTTCAAATCTTTTTAGCTTTTGCCTATAGGATGCATGTGAAGTTAATGCAAAGTCTGCATGGTTGCACAAAATTGCCAGGCACATGGGCACATCATTCTGACCCAATTGCACCCCGCATAGTTGGAGATGTGGAAACCACATCACCGACGTAACCATGAGAGTATTCTATGTTGTATTACATTCCTACTTAAAGAGCAATCAAAATTTTTTAATCTTTATGACATAAAAGCTAATTGCATAATACAGTGCCTAAAAACTATGACACCATTTCAAGATTAGTTCCCTGTAAGTTTAAGTCTCACTCAACAATTCTTTCTGCCATTGGATGCAAAATCTCCTGGGAAATGAAGGAATGATTGCATAACCAAAACAGGAAGAGTTATTGAAAGCGTACCATAGGTAGCTCAAAAGCTGAATGGTAAAAGAAGAACAGCTCCAATATTGAGTCAGTAAAGAAGTATAAAGCAAGTGTTACACTTTCGGTGTCGCTGAGTATGAGAGAGTCCGGTTGGGTTTGAGTAAATTTCATCATCAGAGGGTGAGGGCATCTGTGTCGATGTCCGTGTACCCACTAATTTTTTGTGACTGCCCTGACCTGTCTGCAACATTGTACATTACAATGCACCAACTATGCATTACATCTTTCCGCCAAACTCCAAACAGCCTTGAAAAATGAATAATGGGACCTACTACCCTTCTGTGTCTGCAGCTTTCCAAGTGCATGTCTGCAACAGAGTATAATCCCCATCTAAGAGTGATAGAAACCAAAAGTAAAATAAGAATGAACCTTGGATGGGGAGTCTGAGTCCAAGCTCCAGGACTTGAAAATGGTTCAAAACTGACCTTCAGTTAGTTTTAGTTCTGCTAGATCATCAAGTAACTAAACCTGCATATCCTAATACAGTGGGAAAATGGCAGGGCAGGGGGAGGGGTGCAGGGGAAGTTGTCTTTTGGCCATATAAACAGCAGAGAATAAACCATAAAGTATTTTTTTAATTTAATTTTATTTATTTTTTTACAGTATTTGTGTTTACAGCTACCTTAATGATAATCACAACTGTCAAATGTCTCATCCAGGTACACGGTTTGCCCTTTTAAAACTTCATTACTTTTGTTAAAGTGAACAAAAAAGCACAGCAGTGATTTACAGTGAAAACCTTTATTAAGTGTTAATATTATTCTTTAAGGAATCTCTTTGATTGGTGTAAGTTAACCACCTTTTCCATATTTGCTAATTGGCATCTACAGAATATCTATTTACACAAGAACACACCCACAGGTGAGGTTGGGACAGGCCTTACTAATTCATTATTACTTGAGTTCAATACTCAGGCACACCAGTCACCCCACATTATACTCCCACCCCATCATGTTACCCTGTATGTCCCAACAAAGCAAAGAGACAAAAGGAGTCAAAGAGGGAAAAAAGGAAAGACAAAGCTGGACTAAGACAGAGACACACAGATTTAGATTCACATCATGACAATTGTGTGTGAGGCTGGCATATTGGTTCACTAGACCAACAAACTATTGCACACACCACATTCACACCAGCACTCACATATGTGCATGCACTCACTCAAATACCCACTGACCTCCTTACACACTCATACAGAATCACACAGTCATACAGTAGCTAAGAGTCCTGAAGCAGTCAGTCCTAATAGCCACTATCACAGTGTAGATACACAAACTATAAAATATTAGATTTCTTCTTAAACTGAAGCGCTGTGCAAAGTTAGCTAGCAGGGCGTTAAATGGACTTAGTTAAAATACCTATAACATCTTAAATATTCACTGTACATATTTTGTAATACAAGTTGTGTCTGTTTTAGGTGACAATATTCTTATAAAAGAGTCTTAAATATCTTTTTTTCCTAGTAAAGTGAGGGGGAACAAGGGGGCATATAAGCAACTAAAACTCTCTTTTAAGTGTCAAACCTAAACACAATAGATTTACATAAACCCAGTATTATCTGAAAATGAGCAGTTTCTTCTTTTCACAAATAAAACATGATAGGCATTCTGACGGTGACACACACAGCTAAGTGTTAACATACTTTAATACTTGTAATTACAGAATTTGTTTATGTTTTGTTTGAATGTAAAATTTTGTGTACAAGTTGTATTTGCTTATGTATGAGCTGGCGTGTGTGTTTGTGTGTGTGTGTGTGTTTTGTCTGTGCTCGCACTGCAAGTGTACAATGTCAACCCTGTGTCTTCTCAGGTAGGTAGTGGGTAGTCCATATACATGTCAACAGATTAACAGTCTCTGCCCCTTGCCATGGTCTATGAAATGTTGTGAAAGGCTCAGACACATTAGGATAGAATTGCTTTGGGCTCCATCTAAATGCTGGGGATGACCTACAGACTGTGAGCACAATGGATGGACATCAAAGGTAGGTTACATTGGGTTTTTGGCAGGTAGTTGCAAAAGGCAGGCTGGTTGGTTCAACAGAATTCCTCTCCACCACACACCTAGACTGCCTCCCTCCTTGTAAGCTGATGTTGATCGACTGGTACTTTATGAAAACAGACATGTGGATCTTCAGGAACCTGCAAGAAAGAAAGCAAAAGACATGGTGTATTTTGAAAGTGTCTGCTGTTTAAACTTTAACAACTGTTAGTCAAGAATTTTGCTTACGCATTGGTGAATTTGTACTCCGCGATCTTGTTAAGATTAATAATGCTGGTTGGGGAACAATATTTTATCTATACTTCACTGCTTTGCAGAGCAAATGCAAACTTAATTAGCAGTATTGCTCATTTTTCTTCTGATGTTTTGTTCTGCTTTGCATGGCTGCATGCACAGAATAGTGAATGTGATCACTGAACTGTTCCCTTGCTTGTAATAGTTGCTCTACATGCTTGTAATAGTTGCTCTACATGCTTTGTGAACTGTCTTCCACATGCTTCTTTTTAATTCTTTCAGCAACGTATTATCTAATATTTGTATTGCTTAAACTCTTTACATTGGCCATAATAGTATGACTTTATAAATGTAAACTACTGACAACATGGATTTAGCTGCACTGATTCACTGATTTTCTTACATTCTTAATTTTAGTGGCTGTATTTATGTATAAAGCATTGTTCATTTGAAGTGTGCTGTACAGAAATTGAAAAACATAAGTCAAAACAGAACAATGCAAAGTTAAAAATGGCATCAGAGTTGAATACCTTACTTTTTTGTTCCACCTATGTAGCTATAAAGTAGAGCCATTTATATCTGTTTATTTCTTAGTTTGCTGTCCTTGTTTTTGCCCTATATTACCTGCACATATATCTTTGTCTTACTTATTTAAGACTTAAAGTGGCTTTAAAAGGGGACGTCAAAAAAGAGAATTTAGCAGCCACTGAAGCTCTGCTAATCTTTGTGTTTGTAACTATACCACATTAACTTGATACCAGGTACAAATTTCCTGATTGCACAAACATACTTGGCCAGTACAACCGGTTCAGAAAATATGACAGCAGTTTTGTAAAACAATGTAATAGTTTTCACTGAGTACATTTTTATGATTATGATACTAGGGTTCTTTTTGTCACAACGTGGTGTGAATGTGGACCCATATGTAGACCTGAGGTCTGTACTATGAACCAGGTAACTTTAGGGTTAACTCTGAATTTTCAGTACTCCGAAGGTGGTTCACTTCTTACTGGAGTATGTTGCCATGGTACCTTATGCTGTGACCCTAACCCTACTCTGGATCATGTTCGAGATTAGAGATCAGTAGGTATGAAATCACTGCCTATTGACCAATCACTTCTCTGGATAATAGCGTCATAATTCCTGGAAGATCCCTCAGACCTCTGTGCGTGGATAGTAGGAGGGTCTAAAGTTTTTTAGCAGAGTCTAATGTCTTTGTGTTTCCCTGATGAATATCAGCAATAAATATAGATTCTTCAACCCAACTTTATCCTTCGATTTTTTTTCTTGTTGGCTGCAAACAATTTTACAACAATTTTACTCTTTGATAAGCATTATAATCCTAAAATCAGACAACAATTTGTGCTTGTTGGCCTTATATCAAAATTGCACATAAACAAAGCCTACAATTGAATTCTGTTTTTATATTTATTATTTGCTCTCAGACCTTTAAACATCACTGTGGCTGCACCTGAAAGAATAAAAACTTTAACTGTCTTAATGAAATATTTGAATGTCAGATCAGATTCCCCCTGTGTCTTAATGATAGAGTTGTGATATTGATAAGGCCATTATCCTAAAAAGTCTACATTTGCTGACTTTCCTTCTTGCCTTCAAATCTGCCCAACTTTATTAATATAGTAGGTCTTTTCCAGTGACCAAAGTGCCTGTGCATTCACTGCTGTAGAGTACTTTCTCATATTTTCCTGTCACACACACTCATGCCACTAACTTGCCTGCAGCAGCTGTGTTGCTTTCAGTCTATATTATGTGTTCAACCTCTTCATATTTTTCTAATATTCTTCTAATATTATAGTTTTATCTTCCTTTGGATAAGTATACTGGCTCTAGGGCTCCAGATAACAGAAAGATACCCTGGGTATGTTGAACTCGCTTCATAATACAGGGCCCAGGATGCAGCACAAGAAACAAAAGGCGAGTTTTATTGCAAAGCTGCTGAGAGTCCATGAAAAAGCACCACCAGGTAAACAAACCAAAAGTAACTTCAAAACTAACTAAATACAAAGAAACTCACAAGGGACACAGAAGGAATAAAAAACACGTAATCCAACAAAGGCTACAGAGAGGACAGGAATATTTAAACACAAGCAACTGTTTAATGATGGGAAATGGGAGCGAGGGGAACACAGGTGAACACACTTAACAACAGGTGAAAAAAATCAGTTTTGCTTCCTGACGGTCTCTAAGGGGAGACCGTCAGGAAGCAAAACTGACACAGGGGATGAAAGAAAAAATAAACTTTCAAAGTAAAACAGGAGAAAACCGTGGAGACTAATACCAACCTAAATACAAACACTTGACAAGAAGTACAGGACAAGAAAACACAAAGGGACTGAGGCATGAACACCAAATGGGACATGAGGGATCAGATAAGGACAGACTGAGGGAACTAAAACACACAAAAGACTGGAAACTCAAAATAACAACTTAGGCTTAATGACTTTTAGCCCAGTAAGATTTGTAATTCAGGATCTTTACTTGTAATGACTTGAGTATTTTTATACATGGTGTTATTGTACTTTACCATAGTATTGCACCCAAAGTGAACAGTATACTTTTTTCATTTACATTGGAATTACATTATTGTGCTGCCCAGGGAGACCGATGACATTTCAAATATTAAAGCACAATCGCATCATTTAGGAGGCTTATGTAATATAAATATTTAAAGATGTATGCTTGTGCTTACTTACCTAAAGATTTGGTTAGGCATTCCCTCCCTCTGCAAAAAAAAACAAAAAAAAACAGAAACACAGAGAAAAACATAAAACACATCTGAAAATATATGAAAGTATGTTCAACCAAAACCACATATATGCATTGTTGCATTGCACACAGACACCAGTAGATGGCACCAGGAATGAGCTAATTGGTTAAAGACTATTGAGCTGTAATGAATTATGTATAAATGAAAGATTCTCTGGAGCCCCAAAGTAAGGAGTGGTACATCATCATCAGAGTATTAATGGAGTGGTAAAGCTACTGATAATACCATTCAAGTTTTCCTTCCTATGACTTTGTCTATAGATCTTTTATAATGCTTTATAATTATATATTATATAATGCCTCTACCTGTAACGTGAAGGTCACCAGAGATTAGAAGAGGATAAAAGAAATTGCAGGACTGTATTGTTATTATTATATTACCAGCTGCATCCACAGGTCATCAAACATGGCACCTGATAATGTTACACACATCAGTCTTTCTGAGTTCCTTCTGCTCCTTAACAAGTCTTTGCTTTCACTAGTTCATGTCCATCCTTTATCCTCACCTCTCTTTAACAGTTTGTCCATGCCTGTCTGGTTCCATTACAGACTACAGGGTATCGACATACTAATCCCATTTCCCACTGGGAGAAATTCCTTTACCCAGCCCTTTCCACAGTACTTCACTGTGTAGAGTTGTGATAGTAATTCAGAATTACAGACAGTATGCATGCATACCAGTATAAGACAGGCCATTACCTACTGACTTTTGATAAGGAGTGTGTCAGATATTCACACAGCCACAACACTAGAAATATAATAGACATGTGAGTTGAAAGATAGACTAATTTGGGAATATGTCTGACTGTGTCCTCACACAGCAGTGACAAAATACACGTCCATGTGAGAGCAGTTTTTCTTTAAACTTCATAGTAAAATAATTCATTAAACTTGATAAATATGTGCAAAACAAATTAGCAGACACAAAAGAGCTGACAATGACATTCTCTTTCAGAAGAGGCCATGCTCATGACTAATCAAAAGAGAATAAGAACAGGAATCATTTTATTTTAGTTACGTAATTTATGTGGATGTGGAAAAAAAGGCTTATTGAGGGGTTAAAATGGGTGCTCATTAATGGTTGTAATTATCTGAAAGAAGGCTAATGCCAGTCCCTTCATTATATTCAAAGTGTGCATCTGAAGCTTTCTAAATTTAGCTTTGCCTTTAAAAAGCTGCATCAAAAGCTCATTACTTCAAAACTTTCACTGGGCATAAACGCAAGAGCGCATTGACTATAATCTTTTCGTGGATTTAGTTCATCTCATCTCTTTTCACTGACTTGTTTATATTTTGTCACCTTGTTAATGAATGTGCATTTTCTATTTTCAGTCTGGTGAAAGTCACTTGGGTTGTGATGAATCACAAGTCGATTTTTGAAGTAAGCTTTAAAATATTCTTATTTGCTCTAATATGCATTTGGCATTCCCCAATAACACAAACTGCATTAAGATGCACTTTCAGAGCAATTTATCTGGTACTGCACTGCTAAAAAAACAGATCACTTCTCAATTAATGACTGAGATTTAAAACCCATTATTAGCCTTTAGATATTTGGAAATTTAGTGGGATCAGTACCTCGTTCTAGAAATATTTACTGTAAGTTTAGAGACATTTTTCAGAAAGGGAAAATAAGGTTAAAGTATTTCGTGCATCATGGTTGAAGAAAATTCTCCAACTACGATGGGTTTTATCATTTTTCTCACTTCAGTTTTTGAGTAAGATGTTGCTTTAAATCTGGCTTTTTTCAAAGGAGGTTAATAAAATATTTCAGCATATTAGATGGTATATTCTCACCCTTGCTTTCAGCCAGCAGCTCCTCTGTCATGAGGCCATCCTGCCGGTTCCCCAGGACAAATGCCAAGAAGGAGAGGATGAGGGCATCCAGGATGCCCATGATAGCCAAGATATAAGCCCAGCGCACAGAGCAGGCGCCCAGGCTGTATTTGTCAGTCTGCTCTCCACACATCCGCCGGACCTCGTCACTATCCCATCCATCAGGATAGATCATACAACCCAGCACCAGACAGACACCTAGTGGGAGGCAGAGAAGAAAAATAAAGGCAGGCCAAGAATACATATACACAAAAAGGAGGCGAATATGAGGTTGGGAATAATGGTGTTCAGTGCTATTGGAATGATCAGGGTGATCTTCATTTCTTCCATTAGTTGGGCAGTATATATCTAGACTTCATGTGTGCCATTAGAAGAGAAGCAAAACAACCACAACAGTTGCAGCAGACACAACAGCAGTGAGAGATTTAGAGTTTTGTAATTACTCAGATGACTTCCTTAAAAACTGTTTGCTTGTTTTTCTACATTATGGACTTCCCAGCCTTCTCACCCTTTACATGTAAAGTGATAATATTAGACTTGTTGCTCATAACGCTCTGTTTTTGCCCAAAGTGTAAAACATCTCTCTCATCTTAAATTTGGCTTTCTCTCGTCCTCAGTTTAAAACAGATTCTTCTCTAAGGTAATGTTGCATCAGAAAAGCGAAAGAAAATGAAGAGCCCATGTAATTCTTTCTCAGTTATTGCCCAAAGGGTAAAATTTCTCTCGTCTTCAGTTTGAATGAGGTTCTCCTCTGAGGTGGTGCTGCAGCAGAGAACCAGTAGACCTGGAAAAAAAAAGCTGACTGCACAATTATCCAGAGCGCATTGCACATTAATAATAAAACAGACTCTCTACTTCTTTATTCCCTAAACACTTAGTTGCTTTCAATGTTTTGTCCCTGAATGTTGTTTGTTTGTGTATTAGGATTTGGGTTTTTGAGCATTTTTCTAGTTTATTAGCCTTGACATCTGAATTTTCAAAGACCTCCCTGCTACTTATATGTCTACTCTTTACAAAAAACAAAAAAACCCAATATATATCTTTATATATATATATATATATGTGTGTGTGTGTGTGTGTGTCACTGTATTACAATATAGCAGGGTGATTTTCTTCATACTGTTGAAATACAGGTGAATCATGGACACCTTTTAATCATGTCTTGACTTTTTTGGCTTTGTTAGCAATACAATTTGTTTGACTCACAGCTAATAACATGAGAGGACTTGTGCTCAGCAGCAGATCTCTCTGAGGGGTAGTTTGATGCAGATAGTGCAAAACAAAGGAGCTAAAGCTGCCTCTGAATTTCCTTGGCTTGAATTTGAGACTCTGTCCACCATAGCTGCTCCACAGCTGCAGATTCAGAGGATATTTCTCTGTAGGTTCATTACAACAATAATATAGGACTGGAAATCTTTTTGCTACCACAACTATCACCATCTATTGGTCTTCAGATAGAATACAGGTCATTGGCTTCATTTTTCCGACCGGAAGCTATGTCCATGTATTTTAATGTCTGTTGCTGTGCTCAGCGGCTCATGGAAATTGTCACGTGCACACTCATAGCCACATGCTAACATGTCGTTAGCATGTCGTTAGGCAGGGGACGATCACAAAACCTATTCAGACACTTAAATCACCCTAACCCAGCTGAAAATAGTCATTTTAAAGAAGCTAACAAAGGGAAAGTGGCTAAAGCTAAAACTATCCAGAGCTCAGAGCCAGCTGCAAACAGAAGCCTCAGTATGAGCAAAGGGTCAAAGCAGTTACGAGGAAAATTATGGAGAGGCGTGAAAAAGAAAAAAGAGTGGATGTCCTGTTATCCTGTGAAGTTATAAACATACTGGAAAATAATGTAAGTAAATGAAATTTGTTTTGTTACATAAATCTGTTGCACCTGCTTTGTTTGGTAAGGTTAAATATGCAGGTAAAAGTGGGTGTACAGAGGTCGAAGCTCCAGCAACACTTGTAGTATAAAGTACAGCTTTATTATTTGACCAACACGTTTCAGCCTGTGGACTTCATCAGGGTCATCAAGAACTATATTGTATACAGCACTTTAAATAACATATGTGTTTGAGTGGAGAGAAAAACAAATCCTAATAGGAAAAAACAACCAATCATATGTGTCCACCAATCCACTCAATTGTGTGACTGTACAGAAAAAAACAAACTTTTTTTTGGAGAAAAACTTAAAACAGACTGTTGTTGTGATTTGGCGCTATATAAATAAAATAAAATTGAATTGAATAAGGCCAACTGGGGAGTGACTAATGTCAAACCTAGGTATGTTTGGTACCTAAACAGGAAGTTTAGGTACCAAACCTAAATTTGGGGTGGTGTTTTAACTTTTCCTCATCCAAAGCAGGTGAAGTTGTGCCAGAAACCTCCATTCTGTTTCCAAAAGTGGGTGTACAGCAACTCGTTTTCAGTAAAATTATTTGTACTTCTTTCCAGTAGCAGTTTCAGTTGTTTAAATGAGAGAAGATCCTGTAACTTAGTGTAGTTTGGGGGAAATTGTAAAGTTTAATAGTTTTGTTTTATTGTGAAAATAATATTTTGCTTTGAAGAAAAGTTTATTTTTGTTTGTGTAAACTGCCAGTTATTGTTCTTAGAGAGAAAATCAGAATCAGCAAAGAAATGATAAATGATTCACTGAACAGAGGGAGTGCCACAGGAGGCCAAGTTTCATATTCAGTAAATCAGTACACATTACTATTCTCTGTGTCCCTTATGATATATTTGCTACAAAGGTAGCACACACTTTTCTAGATCTTTTTGGCTGTCTCCTGCATGCCTTTGTCTCACTTCAACACAATCATGAATATTACATTGAGGCATAGGAGAATCCCTCTTACGGGGTTTTGTCGCCAGTAAGAGGGAAAAAGAAAGAGAGACAAATGCTGAAAGCATGAGGGGAAGGAGGACAAAAGACAACACAAACAGTGAAATATTTGTCTTAGTCACTACTGAACTCTATCTACTACAAAGCCTGCCTCTGCAGATAATCATCTCAGAGGGATGCACTGGCCAGGATTATACCAACAGAGGGTGCCACATATGCCACTCTTGTTTCCAGAAACAGCTTGTGGTTAGAGGAGGAGCACATGTTCCCTTCATGCACTGTAACAGAATGCCTACTATGAACTAATCCATAATCACACAACACTACTGAGCAGCCCCATCCAGCACAGCACTGCTTACATAATGAGACTTTTTCTGTGAATATGGATTCCCATAGAGCATAACACCGTACAGTCTATACCCATATTATAATAATACCAAAATAAGCAAGGAGGGTTGACTTCTTTCACTTAAGAGGCCTTTTAATAAAATAAGACATTGAAAGTGCCATGATTTTCATGTGTACTTAAGAATGCTTTACAATACGTGGGAATTCTGTATACATTAGTGGATCAATTATTAATCTGAAGTAATATGTAAATAATACATGCAATAATGCTTTACTGTAATTACGGGCATGCTGTAGAGTGAAAGTGGATTAATTAACACACATGCAAATCGATTCTAAACAGGGATTTTAGGTAAGAGGGAAATAAGGGAAATTATGACATGATTAAACTTTTTATCTACACTGATATGCCAAATTCCCAGAAAAAAACTAGCCAAACATGACAACATGTCATTACATTAAGAGATATCGCTTCTAGCACTGCTTAAAATAATCAGTAGTGAATAGCTTGTTGGGTTTTTTTTTTTCCTGCATGCAAAAAATACTTGAACTTTGAAGGTTTTGACCTTCCCCAAAAGAAAATCACCAGGATTTGTTTTTGTCCATTTACATTTTTCTAAGTCACCCCTCAAGGCCCATTTTCAGCTGGGAAAAATCCTGCCTTTATGTTGTACCCAAAACACATGTAATAAACGAAGATCATAGAGTAACCAACATATTACTATCTACCATACAGTCAAAGACTGCTAATGCAGACTGTTTGCTACCTACAAAAAGTACTGTTGGTGCATTTTTGAAATCAATAACTAGAATGGGTATTTATGAGATAAGCTGAGCCAGAGAGGGGACCAAAAAGGTATAAAAAAAAAAAACCAAACAAAAAAAATAAAAAATCTTTACTTAAAAAATGTTTAAATCACAAAATTGCCCAATTCATTTTTATGGTATTAACTTGTTTAAAAAATCCCAAAGTAGAAAGATACAGATTTGTATATCCCCATGACCTGGAATGAAATTATGTGTGTGCACATATGTCCTCTGCACCTGCTAGTGCTGAAATGAATATCTGATTAGTTGACACTTATATATTTGTTTTTACTGTTTTATGTGATTGCTAATTGGGTGTTGAGTGTTTGGTTTTTAGACTGTTAATGGGACAAAACAGTAAAAAGACATCACCTTAAGAAACTGTGTTTGGCATTTATAACCATGTATTTGAAGTTTATAAACAGTAAATAAATAAATTAAAAACAGACTGAGTTGGCTTACTGATATATTAAAGTGGGTTAAAAATAATTTGCTGAATGCTTATAAACTGCCTATGAATGATAAATAGGGTCTCATAAAGTAAAAAAACAAAAAAAACAACATCTCATTATCTCTGTGTATCTGCTGGCTGCACCCGCTTTCACTGCACTGAAGCAGAACTTCATGCTGCAGTAATAAATGGTGTGCTCCGGCTCCTCGCCACAGAAATAGCAGCACACCTGACAGAATGCAGCTGTCAGTTGGAGCGGAGACGAGACATTAACTGACGGCATTATCCTACCCTTTTGGCTTTTCCCTTGTCTCCATCTCGTTCCCCCTCTCCAGAGGGACCAGGAGTGAGATGGAGCAGCAGACAGGCGCAGAGAAAGGAGAGACAGATTATGAGGCAGGGCGAGGCAGAGGCACACAGAGATACAGGGAGAGGGGGGGAGAAGTGGTGAGAGACTGAACCCTTGCCATGTTCCACTCCTGTGTGCAGCCGCCAGCAAGTACCCAGCACCACTCCAACGTCATGAGTACTGGCTACCATATGCTGGAGCCCCTCGGCAGAGCTATTCTCAGCATTTACTCGTTTTTTTGCCGTTTCCACACAAGCACACACCTTCCTCTGTTTGTCTCTCTCTTTTTGGGAAAATCGGGATCAGGCAAGTGTAAAACTGGACTGTGAAATGCTTGTTGGCTAACAGCAGCTTATGTAAGAGACTGTAGGTAGGGCAGATTAGGTGCAAACAGCACTACAGTAGAGTTTGAGAGCAGACCGACAGATGGTACAGAACCGTGTGATGGCAGCAGATTTGTCAGAAGCACATTGGCTCATTTTCCCAAAGAGACAAGTAAATCCCATCGATACAGAAAGACCCCCCTGTTATAATCTCTGCATGTCATTTAAATGTAGTGGACGTGAGTGGAGGTCTAATGTGACCTCCAAAGCAGCAGCTTGATTGGATTTGTGTATCTGGTTTGAGAACAAAGGAAAACAAACCTGTAATCTGTTTTGCTGCAACACTGTCAATGCGGCTGCATGTCTGAGTGTGTTCTTTCACTGTTATAGCATGTCATTGATTGACCTGGAACTAAACAGTTGTGTGTATCCCCAGCTTCTTCCATCACTCAAACATCTGCGGCACATCTGAACCGTGAAAAGGGATTCACAATTTTCCACTCGCACAGTCTTTTGTGGAATGTGTTTTCGCCTCTCCTCATTTAAATAGCTGCGACAAACTTAATTATGCATGCATGCATCGTAAACTGTGCTATCTTACGCTGCATATGGATCTACCACTCACACATAATCAAACATTTGCATGCTCCTCTTTGTTTAAAATAGTATAGCTTAATGTCTTTTCTCACAATGATCCACCTTGATGATGGTTGAATAAATAAATTTGGTTCTGAGCCTGTGGATGGCAAAGATCTGCTCCATGGCATTTAAGATCAGCTCCAAAAAGAAAATCAGCATCTGGGAAGAGTGTTGAGTGTTTTTCCAACTTGGGTTTCCTTGGAATATGCATAGGTAAGTTTGCTTTAATGTGATAACTAATGTTGGAACTCACACTAATGAAATGGTGACCTCAATGTCGACAAAATCTAGTTCAGCTCAAAGGGTTTATTCTACTGTCTTTTATGCTCTTTCATATAGAAACTGACTATGTTCAAAGTGGCAGCAACATAATTGATTAAATCCTAACAGAACAATTTTATATCTTGTGATTGTTCTTCATTGGTTGTGAGCCACTATCCTTTAGGACAGAATTTATCTGTGATGCTTCTTATCTGCATTGCTGTTCTCAGCATTAAGCTCCAGGCAGAGACATTGCTGAGACACAATGTGAAAATTTGGCTAGGTATTGGATGACTCACACGAGAGACTGAGGCTGAGACTGGAGACAGGCAGCCCAAGGCTGAACACCACACTGTGTGCAGTATCCCTAGCCTAAAGTTAATGGACCACACAGTTTGGTCTTACTGGTTTGAAAACAAAATGTTTAAATACAATGCAAAAAAGTATTTGCCCCCTTCCTGATTTCTTAGCTTTTTACATATTTGTCACACTTACATGTTCCAGATCATCAAACAAATTTTAATATTGGACAAAGATAACCTGAGTAAATACAAAATGCTGTTTTTAATGATGATTTCATTTATTAAGGGAAAAAGTAATTGCCCCCTAAACCTAATAAGTGATTGTGCCATCCTTCGCGGCAAGAACTGTATTCGAACATTTGCAATAACTGGAAATGAGTCTTTCACATCACTGTGGAAGAATTTTGGCCCAGTCTTCTTTCCACAGTTGTTTTAATTCAGCCACATTGGAGGGTTACTGAGCATGTTTGGGATCATTGCTCTGCTGCATAACCCAAATGAGCTTGAGCTTCAGGGCATGAACTGATGGCCGGACATTCTCCTTCAGGATTTTCTGGTAGAGAGCAAAATTCATGGTTCCATCAATTATGGCAAGTTGTCCAGGTCCTGAAGCAACAAAGCAGCCCCAGACTATCACGCTACCACCACCATGTTTGACTGCTGTTATGATTTTCTTCAGATGAGCATTTGTGTTCTTTTTGGTCAGCAGTGGTTTTCTCCTTGGAACTCTCCCGTGGATGCCATTTTTGCCCAGTCTCTTTCTTATCGTTGAACCATGAATACTGACCTTAACTGAGGCAAGTGAGGCCTGCAGTTCTTTAGATGTTGTTCTGGGTTATTTGTGACCTCCTGGATGAGTCATCAATGCACTCTTGGAGTAATTTTGGTAGGCCGGCCACTCCTGGGAAGGTTCACCACTGTTTCAAGTTTTCTCCATTTGTAAATAATGGCTCTCACCGTGGTTCCCTGGAGTCCCAAAGCCTGAGAAATGGCTTTGTAACCCTTTCCAGACTGATAGACGTCATTCTCCCCCGGAAAGGAGGGAGTATATAATCGGTATAACCTGTTTTTATTAAGCATGCCAACTTCATAAAAAAATTAATAAAAAGTGCGTTGTACAGTTCTCTCCATGCCGTTTCACATGATATAATATACTCGATATGGTTTCTTGAAATTTCAACTTTGACCTTGGGCACTAACAATGAAGGTCAAGGTCAAATGCTTACCCAGCCTAGGTACTCATGTCCCCCAAGGCCTAGTATATTGTTGTGAAGTTTGAAGACGATTGTCAAAGAGATTGAGATCGCCCGGCTTATCTCTACCCAAAAGTGGAATAAAAAACATCCAGCCTTTTTATGGGTAAACTAATACAGAGTGCTAAAACAGTCATATCATAACAATAGTTGTGTACATTCCACCCAAGGCAACAGCTGAAGCTCCATGTGAAGTTCTCCATGAAACTGTTGCTAGGATACAGACTAAACATCCAGAGGCACTCTTCATAATATCAGGAGACTTCAATCATGTTTCCCTCTTCTCCCACCTGACCGGATTCACACAATTTGTTGACTGTCCTACCGGAGAAAATAAAACCCTTGATCTGCTGTACGCCAATGTCAAAGAAGCTTACAGAGCTACTGCCTTACCACCACTTGGCAGATCAGACCACAACTTGGTTTTTCTGCAGACATGTTACAA
This sequence comes from Heterochromis multidens, assembly GCA_015108495.1. Taxonomy (NCBI): domain Eukaryota; kingdom Metazoa; phylum Chordata; class Actinopteri; order Cichliformes; family Cichlidae; genus Heterochromis; species Heterochromis multidens. The sequence continues at coordinate 22,547 of VUQS01070769.1, forward strand.
ACCCTGTGTGCAAAGACAGCCTGCAACTAAACTCACAGTGAGGAACTGGGCACCTGATGCTACTGAGGCTCTAAGGGACTGCTTTGAATGCACAGATTGGAATGTGCTGCTGGAAACAGATGAGAACAGTGTGGACATTGACAGACAGGTTGATTGTTTTACTGAGTACATCAACTTCTGTAGAGACACAGTCATACCTACAAAGACTGTA
>VUQS01070770.1:0-10035 GCA_015108495.1 Heterochromis multidens
ATGACTCGGGGGTGTTGATTCATTTAAACCAACACAATCATCCTGCTGTAACCAGGTTTCTGTAAGGCAGAATATCAATATGTTGATCAATTATTAAATCGTTTACTAACAGGGCCTTAGAAGAGAGAGACCTAATGTTTAATAATCCCCATTTAACAGTTTTACTCTTTGGTGCAGTTGAGGATGCTATTTTGTTCTTTCTTTGCGAATTTTTATGCTTACATGGTTTTTTGTTCTTTTTTGGTTTGTTTTTTGATGGTCACGGAGCAGACAGTCTCTATGGGAGTGGGGTTTTGGGGGGATGGCAGGAGGAGAGAAGCTGCAGAGAGGCGTGTAAGACTGCAACTCTGCTTCCTGGTCCCAACTCTGGATAGTCACGTTTTAGGGGGTTTAATAAATTTGGCCAGATTTCTAGAAATGAGAGCTGCTCCATCCAAAGTGGGATGATACCGTCTCTCCTAACAAGACCAGGTTTTCCCCAGAAAGTTTCCCAATTATCTATAAATAATTGTGGGACTAGCATGCAGATACGCCAAATTCCCAGAGATGCAATGCTGCTTGTATTGCATGCACATTCAGGCACACATTTACATAACACAGCGTACACAAATCGCTCCCGTTCAACACACATGAACAAAGAGAGCTGGGAGCGATGCATTGTGGGTTGAAGCTTAAACTACTATAAGCATGATAGTTCCTGTCACGATCCTGGTAGGTCACAGAACTGCGCATACTGAGAGTGCTACGAGAACATACAAACACAGCTAAAATGGATGGTTTTAGCTTTACATTCAGCTCAACAACTTAAAAAAAAAAAAACAACTATAAAGGTGGTGGTTTGACTTGGGGACATCTCTTGGTTTTTTGGGGGTTTTTTTTACAGGATGCTACTACAACATGAAGTTTAGTTTAGTTTAATGGAGAATTGTTTATGTGGACTCGCTCTGGAGTCTGTCAACTGTGCAGAAGCTTTTTGTCTCACAGCTGGACTTCCCAGATCTTTATTTTGCTTTAGAAGAGAGGTCCTCGCAGTAACAATGTTTAATTCAGTGTGCTGAGCACAAACAAATATTAAAAAAATGTTTAAATTGAGTATCGGATAATCCTTCTCACTCAGAGAGCTCTGTTAAAAACTCTACTGCTGGCATGATTTAATCTATTCCTATCAGGCTGCAACATTCCCCAGAGCGGGAATGTAGTATAATTAAAAGTAATGGAGCCTTGGCTGAGCACAATGGAAAATCTGTGGTTTTGATCATGGGGATCAAGTACCAAGAACGATCCCCTCTGCACTGTCTCAGAGCCTGGAACAGGCTGTTCAGGAAGGAGAAAAGAAAACAAGGGACTTTTTTCTGCTCTGAGAGAGAATTAAGGCGAGTGAGTAAGAGACCAAGGGGAGAGCAGAGAGGTGAATCAGTAAAAAGACATAAATCAAGTGAAATGGCTTATGGTGAAGGAAAAAGGAAAGATATCAGGGTAAAAGGCAGGAAGGAAGAGCAGGAAAGCTGAGAAATTACAGACATTAAGGTTATCAGACTGGGACTGCTTAAAATGTTTTCATTTGAACAGAAAATGTGAATTTTGCTATGAAGTCCTGATTGAAGCCTTAAACTTAGATTAAAGGAATTGGATGATGCATAAGTCGTGCTGGAGGGATGTCCCCCCCAACATAAGCACCCATGTGAGCCGTGAGATCAACCTCAAAATGCTCTTATTTATAATTAAATGTGACACAGCTTAGTGTTTTAGAATTCTGCTGCGTATTACTTTAAAAAAGACAGTCTGTCTGTGTGTCTAACCTGCTTCACAACAGCTGTTGGTTTGTTTTGTAGTAAGTACCTATAAAAGAACATCTGTTGGATCCTTGTTCTGTAATGAGATCAAGTTAAAGGTTTTGGGGTTGACACATCAACAGTCAGAATAATTGAATTTATTTTATTTTTGCTTGTCTCTTCAGAGGTTGAAGCTGTCCTTTTGCTGACGTTATACTCCTGTAAAATGAGCCAAGTGATAGTAGTTGGCTTGTTTCACGTGTAATATCCTACCTCTTGCGTGCAGTTGTGACTTTGCACATTAAAGCACTCACTGCACCGCTGCATATTTGCCACACACTGGTCTTGCTCCGCTGACGCCCCATATATATTAGGGAAAAAAAGCGCCTGCCACTGCTAGGTGCCATTTGTCTCAGCTGTCATAATGCCTTTTTCCATTTATGGAGGTCCTTGTTCTAAAGCTGTCACCACCTGAACTTGAAAAATATTCCCAAAGTCAAGCAAGATCTGTCAGCATAGAGTGTAGAAATTTGACAGAGCAGATTTGTGCCCATGGTCCATGTAGCCAAAATCTTCCTATTCTGTAATTCCTTAATCCTAACTAAGTAAGCAAGCTGTTCCTCCTGCTAGTTGAGACCCATCTTTTGTGAATCTGTAGTCATGTGTCGAAATCAACTAGTTTCCCAGTAATGGTCTCTCTTATATGCAGACAGTGAGACAATACTGACAAGATAAATTTCAGATGGTGACCCCTCAGAAAGTAGAGTACCTTATTGCAACTTAAGGGCTGCGACAGCTTGTCAGTGGGGCTGTACCATTTATGGTTGTACCACTGACAGTGGATACTTATTTGTGCCTACCTACGAAAATCAATCTTAAATTTCGGGTGACTATCTGTTCCTTGATGTAACGAAATTGGATATGAGGATACCTATTAATTTATATTACATTAATTACTACATTTGGGGATGAACTGGCATGTGTGTATCACTTTTCTAGTCTCACTGACCACTCGAAGCTTTAGCTTTCTCACATCTGCACCTACAACCCACATTTAATTTAACACGCATTACTTTGGACTGTGTGAGCAAACTGGAAAACCATTAGGCACAGTGAGAAAGACCACAGGAAGGTTTGAACCCATACAGTTCTTGCTGTGAAGTGACAATGCTAACCCATTATACACAACAGATGCAAGATTAAATTTATCTAAATGTATAAAATGCTTTTTAATTTAGCTAAGGGAAAATTTTATATTTTGTATAATTTCTTTTTGTATTTGGCACAACATAGACTGTTTGTTCTGATACTGCACATAAAAATCTAGACGAAACAGAGAAAATATGTAACTTTTTCTACTTGGGAACATATATGTACTTTTTGGCCCTGAGAAAGGTATGCAGAGTTATCTTAAGGTCTAATAATTAGCCCTAAGGGGCACATTGTGAATATTGGTGTATTTTCAAGGTCTGCCTCAAACTTGTCTTCCCTTCACAATGTGCTATGGCTGCAGGCATGGTGAGAAAGAATATTTGCTGTTTCAGTGGACATACTGGGAAGGATAAAAGGTTGCAGTCCAGGCGAGTACATGGTCAAACATTGACATTGTCTCCATTGGATGTAGAGGGATTTTAAACTCAATCCGATCAAAATAATTCCGATCAAAAAGGGCATCAGTCATACTGGGAATGGTTCTTCCATCCTTCATTCCTTCCTTCTTGTTTCTCTCTCTCATTTCTCCCTCCACCCTAAACACAGTTCACTTCAAGGTCCAACAGTAGCTAATAATAGAGTGGAGTCACTCAGTCTTGGGTAGAGACAAGGATATGTAAATATCCCTCCCTTTCTCCTGTGGGCAACTTCCTGGTTGCTGACAAGGGCGGGCACAAATGAGAGGAGGAGGAAAGAAGCGCGGTTGGCATGGCAACGATGCCTGGCTGTCTGCACAGTTTTTAACTCGGGTGTAAAATGCAAATGCTATTTTCCCAGGAGTAGCCTGTTATAAGCTGCTCGCTCCTGTTCCCTTCTCTTAACTTCACATGTCCTCATGCAAAGTACCCGGCTGGTTTACCGGTGATCCACATATTAAATGACACATTTTCACTAAGGCTGTTCTGCCTGTAAGATGCCTTATTTTTGGTCCATGGTGATGCACATTTATGAAGTTTAAGTGTATGTATTTGACTCAAGTTAACATAATAAAACTGCAACCTGTTAAATAAAACACTTTGCTTTTGCGGGCCACAAAAAGGACTTTAATTTCAAAGCTTGAAAGCCGAAAAAGTTAATCGGATATTACAGCAACAAAAAAAGCCTTTAAGACAGTAATTTCACTTCAATGTGCTGCCCCCATGCTGCCTTTAATCTGTGTGCTAGAACAACACCAACTTAAAATAGCCCCTCTCTCTGTGTTAGCAAATTAAGTGAAAAAGCGTGGGCAGAATAGAACAGATATCACTATGACAACCTCTCTGGCTGATTGCGATGTAATGTGATTTCTATGAGTTTTGTCTTCTGATTTTCTTGTTCTGAACTTTTTGTAGGAAGCCAGAACCAGTACTACAGCCTCAGACTGCCAAAGCATTACACTGTGGTATATCCACCATAAATATTTGTACAGATATTTGAGATGAATGAGTTGCCATGGTTTCATTGGTTTTATAATTACAACATAAAAATGCAGAAAGTTCAGGATTTAGAGATTATGCCAGGCTTAGCTAGCTAAGTGACTGAGAGTTTTGTGTTCTGAATAGACAACAACTATTGTCTTTGAACACAAAGTCCTCATTTGTTTTCTGCTCTTTTTCTTTTCAGAAGAAAGACTCATCTTTTGCACACAGGCAGCACCAATTGGCTTGTTAAAAACTGAAGTGGCCTTTATTGTAGTATTAATAAAAGTGTCTGTTTTGACAACAGCCATTTCAAAATCCTTTGCTCTATTGTTGTTTTATTTGAAAGACATCAAGATGTCAAAATTCCTTGCCTGTTGGTTTACAGTCACAAAACACTGTCTCTTTATTTGGTAGAAGAAAGCTGTAAAAATGACGCTTTCACTGACATTTTCCTTAGGAGGAGTACTCAACCTTTTCTTTGTGACTGCAGGTACCAAAAAGCTGGCCAACAAGGCAGCGCTGTGGTATGTCCCCTGCTCTCTGCAGAATGTTGACAAGATCATGGAGGTGCCACCCATCAAGGTACATGGAAACTTAGATTGCTCAGATCTTAAAAGTGTGGCATTTTTTCTTTTAGCTGCTCCCTGTCCCAATGACTATTCTACCCCCCCACCCCACCCCACCACCACCACCACCACCACCACCACCACCACCACCACCCTCATCTAAAATGAGATGAGAAAAAATCAAGGAGAGAAAGTCAACAAAAAAGGCCATATGGTCAAGATAGTAATGTCTGACATTTAACAATGTAAAAATTCCCTTTCACTTACCTTTGTTTTAAATACCAGCGTGTTTCAAGTCTTTGCTTTATACCACATGTATTTGTGCATAGTCTGATGTTTGAGTGGATGTATACATCAGTGTACAGTATGTTGTATGTATTCTTTCTACAGTATGCTAGTGCTGAACAAGAGGAGGAGGGCAAGAAGCGCTATGAGGCTCAGAAAATGGAGAGACTGGAGACCAAGGCAAGGATTGAAGAGGTGATGCCATCTCCACCTAACCCAGGTAATATTCAAGGTCAGGGTCCCATATCAATTTGAAACCACAAAACCAAAGCTCTTGAAGTTGTTTTATCCTATGTTACAAGTTTGTAATGATGATGCAGAAATGAGTGAAAATTCTTCCATTTCTCCTTTATGGGGTTTGCTAATAGTATGTCATAAAAATACAAAAAATTCTGTACAGTCATCTTCTTGTTGTCCAATTAATGCAGTAACAGGAGAAGCGATTTTTTTGTATGTATTTTCACTGCTGGCAACATGTTTTTGACTTTATGCTGCAGCTCAGCAAATGCTTTTTTCAGAGTAAACATGCAGCAATAGGGGTGGCTGTATCTCAGGAGGTAGAGCAGGTCATCTACTAATTGGAAGGTTGGTGGTTCGATCCCTGGCTGCTCCAGCCTACATACCAACATATCCTTGGGCAAGATACTGAACCCTAAGTTGCTCTGTGATGCGTTCATTGGAGTGTGTATGTTAGACTGAAAGCACTTAGGTAGAAAAAGCATAGAAAAAAAAGTTCTGGTGTGAATGAGGCATGTTGTACAAAGTGCTTTGAGTGCTCAAGTAGAGTAGAAAAGCGCTATATAAGAACCAGTCCATTTACCAGATATTATTGCTAAATATCAAGATAAAACAAGCAAGTGAAGACTCCCTTGAATGCGTCACAGGAATACGTGTAAACATGTGGGCCCAAGCATCCTCACAAGAGCACTTGAAGAACCCAGAAATGGATCCATTTGGAAACACTGCTGTGGGTATTCCCATGGCTTTCTTTCTCTGGCAGTGGATAATACCTTAATATTATAAAGTTAGCTTTGAAACACCTCCCAACCTGTGTTTTTTTCAGTGTCATTACTTTATGTGCTTTACTTTGACCATTTTCACACATGAATGGTAAATGGACTGGTTCTTATATAGCACTTTTTTACTCTACATGAGCACTCAAAGCACTTTATACAACATGTCTCATTCACCCATTCACACAAGCACTTTTTTTTCTCTATGTCTAAGTGCTTTGTATCTAACATTCACACTCTGATGAGTATCTTGCCCAAGAAATGCAGACTGGAATGCAGACTGGAGGGATCGAACCACTAACCTTCTGATTAGTAGATGAAGCCACACCCCCACAGCCTCCCCATAATCACAAGAATATGTTAGGAAGATCAAATCAGGGCATTTTCTGCACTTACTGCACATGTTTCATTTAGTCAAGGGGTGTGGCATGATTAGAGCAGGAGGTAGGACACATGACACCCAATAGTTTGCTCTCTAATTTTCCAAATAATTACTTACACATTTTGTAAAAAGGAGTTTCCTGTGTAAAACTGGTCAATTTATAAGCCAACTGATATGATCTGTGATCACATCCAGAACCAATGGTAATGTCTACAGAAGTTCAGAGCTGCAGTGTGTGTGAAAATGGCTTTTCAGTAAGAAATGACCATGCAAAGAAATCTGTTTTCTTTTTTCTTTTGCTATTGTACTCCTTCCCTTGTAGTATTTTCTATAATTAGCCAACCCTCTGCTTCTTGTTTACATGTTTCAGGAATGAGTGGTCATGTGTTATATATTTACAGGTGTTATTTATGAAAATAATGGTGCTAAAATGCTTGTCTGGACAGACATCAAAATGTAAACCAATAGTGGAGGTTAAAATATTTTGGTGCACTGCCGAAAGCTTGTAACTTCTTCTTTACAGTTTTGCAATGTTAACATGAATTAATGCATTAAAAAGCATTGTATTTATCTATGAATGCTATAAACATGTGTTCAGCCATATTAAAAACTTTTATCTAATTCCCTAATTTTGTCACGTTGCCTCAACAGAGGATCCACCAAAAGGTATGTGATCAGCAAATAGCATGGCAGCACTTTGCAGTGGGCAGCATGTATTTATGCATGAAGATTTGTTGGCATCAGCTTGAAATAATTAATTAATTTCATTCATATTTTTTAGAGGGTGACCGATACAGGATTTTTAAGGCTGATACCAATATTTGGTGATTTAAAAATCCAATATATCAGCCGATATTTTTTTCTTTCAGAAACATGAAACATAAACATATTTCCCTAACATTTGTTATGTGCAACAGTTTATGAGTCCTTACTAAGATAAAATGACAATGCAGTTTAAAAATAATCTTCTTTTACAAAAAGTTGTGGATTAGTCGTTTATGTTCTGCTTGACTCTGCTTGGATCAGCTGCTTGTTGTGTATGTAGCTTTACTAACGAGTTGCAGAGTGCCCTCTGGTGGACAAACTATGCAACATCAGCAATCATGTTCGAAGGGTGTTTCTCCATCTTCTTTTCTTTTTTAACTTTCACTTATCGCTGTTGGTTATACATACCAATGCTGCTATATCAGCAAATACCTAATATCGAGTGATACGCAGGCCTTTGAGCTCTACGTTTTATTGTTTATTATTTTTCTATTTTTTTGTTCAATGTGTTTGCGTGTTTGTCTTGCAGAACAGCACACTGTTGGCTTCTGCCAGTCAAGTCTGATTCATCTGGTGGGCCCTTCAGACTGTATGCTACATGACTATGTTCATGGAGGTGAGTCTGTTTTTGTTTCTTCGATACATTTTCTGAGGTCATGTTGTCTTCTGTCCTAATTGTGGAAAGCTGTACAGTTTCAGTCACCCACTAATATTTTTTTCTAAGAAAACTGAGGATTTAGTTTTTATTTTTATACTGCAGCATGAGGGGACATTCAGAGTGTAAAATCCATTGAGAATACACACCAAATTCTTGATGAAGATTATTTAAGTTAACTACTGTTATCCTTAAACAGTCTGGGTCTAAGAAATGTCTTCTATAAACTCAGTATTATTATACACATAACTCATTATTCATGACTGAAACTTTATTTATAGATTAAATTATAAAGCAGCTAAAGATAGAAATAAATTTTCCCACTATGAACGAGAGCAAATTAACATATCATTACATGGTCCAAACTAATGAAGGCTTCATACTTCCTTTTAGCCTGAATCCAGTCTTAAGCATATATATTTTCTTCACAACCAAAGCTACATTGCATGAATGTATGAGTCTCTTGTTGACTGCTGCTTTCTTATTATTTGTATGGGGATCCTAAACACCACAATAGCTGACACTGCTGTAATCTTTTATGTACACTCACTGGACACTTTATTAGGTATACCTCACTAGTACTGGGTTGGACCTCCTTTTGTCTTCAGAGCTGCCTTAATTCTTCATGGCATAGATTCAACAAGGTGCTGGAAACATTCCTCGGAGATTTTTGTTCATATTGACATGATAGCATCACACAGTTGCTGCAGATTTTTCAGCTGCACATCCATCCCAAAGGTGCTCTATTGGATTGACATCTGTTGACTGTGGAGGCCGTTTGAGTACAGTGAACTCATTGTCATGTTAAAGAAACCAGTTTGAGATGATTTGAGCTTTGTGACATGGTGTCTTATTCTGCTGGAAAAAGACATTAGAAGATGGGTACACTGTGGTTATAAAGGGATGCTCACTCTCAAGAACAAAACTTAGGTAGGCTGTGGCATTTAAACAATGCTCAGTTGGTACTGAGGGGCCCAAAGTGTGCCAAGAAAATATCCCCCACACCAATTTTGGTGAGCCCATGCCAACTGTAGCCTCAGTTTCTTGTTCTTAGCTGACAGGAGTGGCACCTGGTATGATCTTCTGCTGCTGTAACCCATGTGCTTCAGGGTTTGTTGTGTTTTGCCTTCAGAGATGCTCTTCTGCATACCTCAGTTGTAACTTGGTTGTTGTGGGAAAATCCCAGTAGGTGAGCAGTTTCTGAAATACTCAGATCAGGTTGTCTGGCACCAACAACCATGCCATGTTCAAAGTCACTTAAATCCCCTTTCTTCCCCATTCTGATTCTCAGTTTGAAATTCAGCAGGTTGTCTTGATCATGGTTACCTGCCTAAATTCACTGAGTTGTTGCCATGTGATTAGCTGATTAGATATTTGCATTAATGAGTTGAACAGGTGTACCTAACAAAGGGGCTTTTGAGTATATGTGTGGATTCACATAGGTATAGTGTGTGCACATCAAAGATAATGAAAGTAAAAAAAGAAAAACTGATATTTACCGAATTCAGATTGAATGTGTTTGACAGTCCTGTAGTTTTAAAGTCAGTGGAAAGTAAAATTTTATAAGTGCTTTTAGTTTTATTCACACCGTGTGATTGATTAACAGAACAGCTGCTGACAAGCCATTTCAGAGCTCAGTGTTTCCAGGTTGCCATCTGCCATTAGTCATCTGTGTCTGTCAGACTTCTTTGTCATTTTCACACATGTAAAACAAAGAGCACGAACAACATGCTGTTTAGTATTCAACGCAGGGACAGGTCAGCCCATTCACTGCCTCAGTACAGTATGAAAGTCCTGCAGGGAGTTGTGGAGGATGAAACAGCTGCTTAGAGTGGAGAACATACAGTAGGGCAAAGAGGTTTGGGCAAAGTGAGAGAGATTTACAGTTGCGGGAAAAGATACATACAGTGGGGCAAAAAAGTATTTAGTCAGCCACCAATTGTGCAAGTTCTCCCACTTAAAAAGATGAGAGAGGCCTGTAATTT
>VUQS01070771.1:0-32716 GCA_015108495.1 Heterochromis multidens
AAGACTCCTTGTATCAAGAAAGTGACAGTGAGGGGCTGCTGAGAAAACAGAGAACAGAGAAGTGAATGAATGAACGGGAGCGCGCCTGTGCATGTGTGTGCATAAAAATAGACAGAGTGACTGCGAGTATACTGAGAGACTGATGGAAGCTGCAAAAAGCCGATGTTGAGAGAGACAGAAGGAAGAAGAGAGAGCTGAAGGGGAATTAAGAAAACTGCAGAAGAAGAAGTGAGGCAGCTTTGTGTCTGAGTGGGAGTAGATTGGGGGGGCAAGGATGAAGCAAAGAGGGACCAGTTTTAAAGAAGCGGGGACTGGGGAGCGCAACAGGAGAGAGGAGAGGAAAAGAAGGGAAGGCTGACGAAATGGAGAGAGAAATCCAGAAAGAGGATTTAGCAGAGAGTGGAGGGGAGACAGACAGCAAGAGAGAGTGCGGGAAAGGGAGTGGTAATTGAGAAGAATGAAAGGCTAAGAGCTTTGAAGACTGTATTAGTTGTACTGTGTGAAAGGGCTATGGATCATTTAGTGACATCGATGTATTGGATTGGGGATAATGGGGATTTATGGTGGCATTTAATGCCATACCGGTTGAATTCCAACCTAAATTGTCATAATGCAGAACGTAGGGCAGATGGTGAAGGGTACATGGGCGTGTGTCTGTGTGGAGCAACATAATGGGCGAGAAAGGAAAGGGAGAGAAACAGAGTGGTGGAAAAAGTTTTCAGTTCCTCAAAGTGTAAAAATCGCAGCACTTTGAGAAAAGTAGACTGTAGATAATGATTAATAATGATCATTAATGAGCAGACTTTGCCTGGCCATGAAACTACTTTTAAGCCTCTGAAAACTATGCAAAAAAACTATGCATAAAGATGGCTGTAATTCCTAAACAGTTTTGTTAAAACCTTTAAATTAAAGCTGAAAGTCTGAACTTCAACCACATCTTCTCTGTTTGATTTAAAATCCACCGTTGTAATATACAGAGGCAAAATCACGAAGATTGTTTTGGTGTCCAAATACTTATGGACAAAACTATATTTGCATGGATGGCTGGGAGGTCCTACAACAGAGCCATAACTGCATATATAAATTACTGCAGATGGAAATATCAGTGCCCTTTTGAATGTAGTGGTTCTGAGTAAAATAACTTAAATTAAATGAAGTTAAAATAGTAAGTAGAAGAAAATGGAAGTACTATATCTTAAAATTGAGTATAGTACTTTGTCATCTGAACCACTGAATATAGACACACATAGACACAGCAAGACTGATATATCCCATCAGCTTCACTCAGTAATTCAGTAACAAGACTAATTAACTTTCTTTCCAAATTAGATGACCTCATATGAACGCTTAAATCAGACTTCAGTGCTTTCTCTGGACATAATCCACTTAAAGATTAAATCTGATGACTGTTTCGATTATTTTAAAACCTTCTACTCTTTCATGGGAAGGCGTTAGCTGAGCAAATTTTTCTTCCTATTCACAGCTAAGCATTTTCACACCTTTGAGAAGCAAAATAGAACTGGAGTCTTATGATCAGCTCCACTGGAGTGGTGTGGGGTTAAGCACCAGTTGGCATAATAGTGAAAAGAGAACTTAATCATTAATTTCCTTTACTTCCTCACACTGATTCAACTGGTTTTCCCATTGTTTTTTTTATGGATTAATCTGGTTGCTTTTTGCTCACACTTATGTCTAAAAAGTGTCACTAAATACTCGTAGTATATTGAACCCAAAGTGTCATCTTCATGTTTCAAGAAAGACAATGAAGAAAAAAGTAGCAAAACATTATGTTTTACTTCATGTTGATAACTTTGTCTAGACAACATTATGATATTGTAAAAAGTGATTCAAAAGTGAAAACTCTGGCAAATGATGATGATTTTTCCTCAGTTAATGTCCTGAAATGTTAAAATATCAGTTCTTTATTTATTATCAGTGTGTTTTTTCCAAGTAAAAAAATGACAGTTTGATGGGATAATATCACATTTTCCCAGTGCAATAATTAAAGGACACCACGCAGTTAAGTCTGTCTGTAACACAAACAAAACAGTTTAATCTCACTGCCAGCTTTATTTCTTTGATTACGAAAGCAGCGATTCTGACCCATTTGTTCCATGAACTAATGGATTAATTGAATAATTTTTTCCGCTCTAATCTGGACCTTCTGGTCACAAGCACACTTCTTTAGCCATAAAGTCCCAAACATGCTGGTCACAGTAATTGCTGCATCCAGTTGTTTGATTTTCCTAATATGATTATTTTATGGTGGATTGTACGCTCGAGGGTTGATGCATCAGCAGCTCCAGCACCTCATCTGCATGGCATCACCACCTTGGGGGAAGTTAGTCTCAAGGATGTGCCGATTGCCCACCTTTTTTCAATCGAGGAATACAAGTTTTATAGAAAAGTGTCGGTATCCCATGAAATTTTTAGCAGGTGCTGGAGTATCGTTGAGCTTAAATATTAATGAAGGAGAATGCTGTGCACACTTATACTAACGCTGAATATTAAGATTTCTTTTAATGATTTAGCAGTCATTAAAAGCATTACTTTGATGGTATGAGATGTTTCTGTAATTATTTTGTATTTTTGTGAACTGATGTAAACTTTTGAACTGTTGTTAATAATAATGAATCATGTGATAAAGCCATGATAACATTAATTCATAATATATTCTGGCCATAAATTCTGACTTAAAGACATGAATTGAAGCCTTATGTTGGGATAGCAATGTGCAGTCCTCCTTTGTTAATACTGAACTCTTTACATTGGTTTACATAAAACATGCAATTATAATTGGTAAAAACAAACCAAAACAAACACAAGGTCTCTCAAAGAGGAATGGTCCATGTTTCCTACATTTATGAACCAACAACCATCATATTTCACACCTTTACTTTTGCCCCTACACCATCAGCTTTCCATTGCATTTCCTGTAACATGATCTGTTGTATAGTCTGCTTGTTATGTGTATGTAAAGACCCATTGTGCAATCTACACTGACATGCAAAGATGAAATGTGGAAGGCATTAGAGCTGCAAACGTTGGCCTGTTTATTACATATCCAGCGCTTATGGAGCAGAATTTGCATTAATTTGTAGTTTTGTTTGTATCCTTATGATTCACCCTCTTTTTATTTATTTATTTATTTTTTGGTCACTATGAACTTCTGAGGGAAATAAGGATCTGGTTGTATAGCTGCTCTGCCATATTCAGCAGCTGGCTGTGTACTTTGTTGTTGGACATTTACTGTATGATGGGTTTATCAGCTGTCTGCTGCTCTTTGAAATAAAGTTATGGCTGGAGCAGTGAACCAAAACAGTAAAGTTGCAGACAGGATAACCAAAACACTGAGCTCAAAGAGACCCCATAGTTCTCATGGGAACTATGGGCTAAGTTGATAATTCTCAGTTGGTGTATCACTAAGTCACAAACTGTCTCAAGGTAAGTGAGAAGAGAGCCATTAAGGCAAGAGATTTTCCATCCATCCATCCATTTTCTTCTGCTTATCCAATTCAGGGTTGCGGGGGGGCTGGAGCCTATCCCAGCTGTCATAGGGCAACCATTCACACTCAAATTCACACCTATGGGCAATCTAGAATCACCAATTAATATAACCCCAATAACTGCATGTCTTTGGACTGTGGAAGGAAGCTGGAGAACCCACGCAGACACGGGGAGAACATGCAAACTCCACACAGAAAGGCCCTGGCCAGGTGGTGGATTTGAGAGAGATTTTCTTAAATAAAATGGAATTTATGTAAGGGGGGGTCATATTATCCATAAGTCCATATTTCTATTATTGGATTATATTATTATTATTCACAGTTCAAAATAATCCTTATTTATCTTACCATACTGTGCAAAAATGTTGAGCCATCCTTCATTTCTTTATATTTTGCTTTCAAGCAGACAGACTTTGTGGTGGTCTTTGTGGTGATCCTGAACAATAGTTCTCCAGGTTTTCTGAAGGTCTTTCAAAGTTTTTCTTTGGAAATTGGGTGCTTTTTCACTCAGCTGAGGTATGCCAAATTACCCAAGAAGTGGACTGAAAATCAGTGGCAACAGGTCTTATGGAGTGATTATTCCAAATTTGAAAATTTTGGTTCAAATTGTCATCAATATGTACAGAGGAGGTCAGGAAAGAGGTACAACAGTGAGTGTCCACAGACATCTCTAAAACACGGCAGAGGCTCTGTTATGCTTTGGAGCTGCATTTCAGCCAGTAGTGTTGGAGATCTTATCAAAATTGATGGAATCATGAACATAGGAATGTATCATCAGATTTTGATCCACCATGCAATACCATCTGGAAACCATCCGATTGGCTACAACTTAATTTTTCAGCATGACAATGATCCCAAATACACTGCCAATGCAGTAAATGCATATCTGGATAGAAAACACACAGTGGAACACTATCAATCATGGACTGGCCTCCCCAGAGCCTGGACCTCAACATTATTGAAGCAATGTGGGATCATCATGACAGAGAACGGAACAAAATGCAGACAACATCCAAAGAAGAGCTTTGAATGTCCTTCAGCAAGCTTGGAAAACTATTCCTGAAGACTACTTAAAGCAATTACAAGAAAGCTGCCTAAGAGAGTTTAAACTGTGTTGAAGAATAAAGGTGGTCACACCAAATATTGACTTTTAAACTTTTTGGAATTATACATCATCTGTTTTTCCCTTATATACTGTATTTCCATTTATGTTTGCACATGTCTTGATAAACTGCTGTACCTATTTCCCATTTTCCTAGCAAAATATAAAGAAAGGAGGGGTGGCTTAAGACTGCAGTACTGTATACTGGACGTTTGTGCTGCTTCTCAGTTCATTCTCTGTCTGAAGTAAGCTGTTTTAGCTCTCTACCCTTTCTTTAAGCCAACTGTCTCCTGATTGGTTGCCCCTCATTAGCAACAGGTTTGCACAGTAGGTTGGTTGGGGCCTCTGTGCTGACAGACAGAACTGTATGCCTGATATGACCATATTAAGGACATTGCCTCTCATTGACATCATACAAAGCCAAAAATAGAAAAAACTGTCTGAAACTGAGCATTTAGCACCCACCATCGTAACAGACACATAAACACCAAAGAAAGTTCATGTCAGGTTGATGGAAGCAAAAGAAATAACGAACCTCTGGATTAGCTTTCATAGCCTAATCCCCAGGTAAACTGTAACAACAGATGATCCTCTCATGTTGACCAGTTGTTCTCCAAGATAAGCTTTGACTGCCTCCCAGACTGTGGGAGAGGCTTCTCAACTAGAATCCACCCCTATCACGGTCATGTAGGACATTGTTAATGTAAAAAGTACTCATTATAGCCGCTTTCAGTACACATTATATCCATTATCTTGTTTAGGTTTTGAGATGTCTGAAGATTTCCGTCTCATCTTCTATTCAGTGGTGATGAATAGTTTCGTGCTTCATGCCCACAGCAGTAAGAAATAAAATATTTTTAAAAATTTAACAATGACCTATGTTTCCAGAAATAACATTCTAGTTATTCCACAATGAACCACTTTAATTGGAGAAAGAGTAACGAGGACCTTGTTTCTGAGGAGATTTTTTATTTATTTCTTTTTTTTTTAGATTCCCTCTCTAATGCTGTGTGCACCAGATTCTATTAAACTCCACTTTATATGGATGGAGACAGGAATCCAAAAAATGAATATCACAGAACAAGGGCACAAAACAAAAGTGACCTGGATGGATATGCATGTGTGTTACAGTTAGGAGGACTTTTCAGTTTGTCTCTGTATTCTGCTACAATCAATTTGAAATAAAACAATCAAGACTTTAAACTTAAATTCAAAGGGGTGAACAAAATGATTTCATTAACTATTGAAGAATTACAGCCATTTTTATATAGCTCCAAATTTTCAGGTTTTTGGTAAACTGACCGTTTAAAGGGTACAATGTGTTAGCTTATGCATAATCCAGTGTAACACAACCTTTTGCCGCTTTCCGGTCTGACTTGCTTATTGCTCCACTTGCAGCAGCTGACATGCAAATCTGCACTGATTATCTAATAATGAACTGAGGAAATGTGAATTATGGGCAAATGTGCATCACAGCTGTCTTGGGAAAAAGCGCTTAAACTGACTGCATCTTGTTTTTCCTTAATGAATGTGTTGAATCGGTACCATTACCCCTTGGGCCCAAAAAAAGTATTAAAACTCAATTGCATGAATTCAAAAATACTGTACACAAGAGTCAGGGAGTAAACAAATAGGGCTTCTTCATTCCCAAGTCTGGTTCTGGAGATCCATGGTCTTTAATAAAGGCAATATACTGCCTGTATTTGTGTGTGCAGAGAGAGAGAGAGGATAGTGAGAGAGACAGACAGCGACTCCTCAGAGTGGCATACGATTATTGAAATGCACCTGGAAAGTAAACTAATTTTCTCTGCGGGTCAGAGGACTGGTTATGGTAATAAAAAGAGAGATGTCATTAGATTCAGTGGTATTTGAAGAGTTCTCTGGGGGAGGAAGAAGAAGAGAGGAAGGTGTCTATAATATTTGTGTTTTTGAGAGAAAGAGTGAGACAATGGGGGAAAAAACAGGTGTGTGTTTTTCAATCCTCTTTCTTGCCACTATCTGTCTCCTCTGTGTATATGTTATTCATGAGCTTGACCTACATGTGCCCATGCTTGTGTGTGCATGTGTGAGTGTGTGCGTCAACCCGTGCAGGAGTAAGTGATAAGGTTCTGGTCCACTTTCCAAGATTCACCAACCACTTTCACGGTCTGACCACCCAGTTTGATATCTCTTCTTACAATAGAATGCGATTTCTGGATGACAACAACTCAACTGTGTTTATGCTTTCATACTATAACTGTAGTGCTGCTGCTGTTGCTGCACAGACACAGGCACAGGCACATCTGCCCAGTTCTTCTTCAGCACAGTTTCTCATGGCAGCTTCCATAAATTTAAAGGAAAGAAACATAACAGTGTTTGAAGTGTTTCTATATGTATATCTGAGCATATTGTTACTTAAAACGTTCTCTATAAAATCTGACCTCTTTCATCAGTTTAAATAACAAAATATAGCTGCAACAGATTGCATGGAAGATGTTGCAGATGCTCTTTATCTGTCAGAATAAATGCTGTGCTTCAGTACAGTTGCCTGTCTGTTCACAGTGATGGATCAAATCATATGCAATGCAACCGTCTCCTAAGCAACAGCGAGCAAGCGAGTCCAAAGAAAGCTGGACTTAGCAGCATTAGATCTTTAGCCTCTCTTGTCCCTTTGGTGTCCTTCAGCATGAAACATCACAGGCTGGCCTGGTTAGTAAACATGAGCGTGCTGTGTGCAGTTTACTGATGTTACTTTGCAGTGGCTGTGGGTGCTGAAGGGAGCTGAAATATTTTAGTTGCCATTTGAAGCTGCCATCATGCAAGGTTTACCTTGAGACATTATATGAGAATTTTTAAAAAAAAATGAGTGTTGCCATGTTCAACTGTCAATGGATGAGTTTGAGGAAATTCAACCACAAGTAGTTAGTAGTGGAGTAATAGGTAATGGAACAAAGTTGGTGCTGCAGCTACCAATTACTAGTTTACTTTTTAAACAGTGGAATAATGATGTCTTCAAATTACATCCTATTATTGACTGAACAACAAACAAACAAAGTGTGCAATGATTTGGCTCGATTAATGACTTAAAATATGGATCAATTATAAGTGTTGTTGAGTAATTTTCTGTTGACTCACTAATGCCTACTCTGGCTAAGGTAAGCTAATTACTTTGAAGACAAAGATTCTCAGTGATGAGAAGTTTTATTGGACAGAATGAGTCAGCAGGAAAACAATGATGATTTTAAGGAGAGCAAACAATGATATTTTCTCACATTGCTAAAAATATGGTTGGAAATGGATTGTCAGACATACAGTGTATGTGGCACAGAATGATACATCGCAGAACAAAACACCCGAGGGCACAAGGTAACTGCAAAAGCATTTTTCATTTAATGGGAACAAATGGGGGTCATTGTAGTTGTGCACAGTTCTACGACATGAAACCACCACATCCTAATTACAGTAAAAAGTCCTTTTCTGTGCCATAGCTTGCGAGTTGTGTGTATTTTTTTAAGAATACTGTACTAGCCCCAGGTTGAGATGCAGACACCCTCCTCTTGACTGTCTTCTTCTTGTCCCTCTTCACCTCAGGCGGTCCAGAGGTGGTGGAGGCTGTTGAAGACAACCCCACATACAACGTGAGCAGCGAGCTCACCCTGGAGGTGAGCGCCAGTGATGACAACACGCTCATCACCTGCGCCGTCAACCACCCCTCTCTTGCCCTGGGGGACAAGAGAAGCGAGCAGGCTCTGCGGGTGTTGTGTGAGTCAACTGGGAAATGGGGGGAGGGAGGGCAGTTACAGAGGGAAAAGGAGAGGCAGAGTGGAGGACAGACAAATGTGAGACAAAAATGCAAAGGAAAACCTCAGACTGCTCTGTTTCTTTATTTCTATCCTGACCTTTTCTTTTATTGGGCAGTATAAGCACATTTTCCCCTTTTTCAGTTTGATCTTTGCTCCAATAATTTCACATTAGCCGCCTGTAATCATGACCACACAGGAATTTCACCTTCCTCTGCTGGTGCACTTAGCCAGAGTTGAGTCACAGTGAATAAGAAGAGAAGGTTATCATCTAAAATGAAACTATAATTGGAGCTATGGAGTCTGTGTCACTGCTGCCACCCTGTGGGAAATATGACAGTACTGCATCGCCGATGGAAAGTGATGTTGTGTAAGGGGTTATGTCATTGTGGGAGGCAGAGAGATGGTGACGCCTACAGGATGCAGATGGGAGTAGATGGAGATGGGGATGAATGAGATTGCGCTGTGTGCATGTTTGTATGGTTAGGAGTCCTGTGCTATATAACTATACTTTGTGTCTGTGTGTATTTGTGGGTGTGTCTGTCTTACACCTACAGATTCTCCGAACGTGCAGATACAGCCTGAGAGCGATCTGCCTAGAGAGGGGGAGAAGTTTTCTCTTCGGTGTTTGGGCAACGGCAACCCCGAGTAAGACAAACAGATGCCTCAGTCCATTAACACGTACACTGCTCACTGATTTAAGCAGAGTCTAGACACCACCTGCACCCAGACACACATATGCAGTCACCCACTGACTTAATTTGCACTTATAGAGGCACAATTATTAGTCAGTTTATTGACTTTAGAACAACAATATTTAAAAAGTGAATAAATAAAGACATATTTCTCCAAACAATATCCTTTAATTAGCACAACTATGTCAGCACATAAGTAATTTCATGGTCATGTTTCCACATTTTCCAGCAGTTTACGACCAAACCAAGGCTTTCCCCTTTGCTCAATCTGAATGATTCACAGTCAAAATATATTTAAATGACTGCAGTGAGTGAACATTGTCATTGACTGAATTGGCAGTAAAGCTCCTCCCACTTAATTTGCACTCTTATAAGCTGAGCTGTGATTCACAGTGTGTCACATCCTCACTGGAAGAAGAGAAATGATTGTGAAAGACACAAAAACAATCACAATACCAACAATCACAATAACTCTTTTAGAACTGAAGAAGCCTCTTGGATGAGAGGTGAAACGTCTTCATAAAACTAAAGACGTCCAGTTGCCTTCTTTTTTTCAATCTCTCAATATCACAATAACTAATAATTCAGTCCAACATAACAGGGTGCTGAACTACTGACTTTCTGTGTAATGCTAATCAATCTAGTTTTGTGCTGAACTGATCCTGACAGGTTAGACTAGCAACAAACTGAATGCACTCTTACTGAACTGAAGACAGCAGGATCAGCGCTGAATGTCGACACTGATGGGTTCACCTATTGTTGTAGTTACTGGAAAGCTTTTAAAACCTGATCATTCGCTTACAAAGAAAAGCCCAGTTTAACAGCTTTTGCAACCACTTAGCTTCACACTTTCACTCTGGTATTAAACTTGAAAAAGTGTTACTATATTCTGATCTCTGATCTCTACTTTGTAGGCTCTATTAAGCAGGCTAAAATTGACTAAATGAAGACCTAACGAGGCTAAGATTCATTATAGAGTCATGAGTGGTCATGTTTAAAAGATATCAGCTTTTAGTCTTAGTGGGGGATGTCATTGTCTTTGATGTCAAAGATACTTTTCAAGTCACATTCCTTGCACCTCTTCTTGCTCGCAGGGCCCAAAGTAGTCAATGATCATTAAAGCAGAAATATTTTCTAAAATTTCAACATATGCTACCATTTTTTTCTGGACAGTTAATTCGGGGTTTATATCGCTTTCGTAGAGTGCCTGTAGCCTTTTTGAAGCAGGTGAAATTGCTTGACATGATTCTATCTAGTAAACCTGAGTTCATGACCACATTCAGATAAATGCTACCTCTTATATAGCACTTTAGCCTGTTTTACTGTAAGATATATTGATGGAAGCCCTGCCTGTAATGAACAGTTCAGGCTGGGTTTTGCCGCCTTTACTGTAATCGAAGTGCTCACCCCGGTTGTGTGGAGGACCTCAATTGAATTTAGAGGCACTTTAGATCAACATACAATGAAGTAGACACACATGTAAACACCTTCGCATTTACTCACAGTAAAAGTGTCAGGTTACACAGCACAGGTACACAATCATAAAACAAACAAAACTCTTAAAAAAGTGTGTTCTTACACACACTTGTACTGGCTAATTGTGCTGGTAGCAGCAGTGACAGTAAGCACACACACACACACACACACACAGAAACACTTGTAAGCAATCAAAAATTAACATGTTCAGTTTCTGACGCCTTCTTGTGCAAATGGTCTCTTGTTCAAACAAGACTTGTGTGCAAGCACACACGGACGCAGTTAGCAAAAACAAAAATCTGCTCAAACAAGCTCTGGTGTGTTCACTGATACAGTTTGTACACATTTTTTCTGATACCCGCATGCACACAGAAACAAACTGCAACCCGCGTCTTAAATCCTGCCCACACAAATACACTTTCCCCTGGCCTTTCTGCATTATAGATGAATCTCCATCGATCCATACTCCTTCTCCCTCTTCTTCCTCCTTCCATCCCTCCAACATCACATATCTCTCTGCCGCCTTGTCACTCATGGCTCGTTCGCTCCTCTCCGCCTTGTCATGCTGCCACCCCTTGCACTCCTCCTTCTCCTCCTCCTCTTCCTCCTCCTCACTTCGTCCTTTCCTATAACTCTCATCTATCTCTCCTCACACCTTTTCCCTCTAAACTCCCCATCCCTCCCCTCCTCGCTCTCCCTCTCGCTCTACTCTGCTGTCATCCCTTCCCTACTCATTCTCTTTCCCTGTCAGCTCATCACAGGAGTGGCTAGGAAGAAGACTAGCTGGTAAGTTTGATTGGCAGGTGGAACGCACAGGGGGTGGGGGAGGAGGAGGTGACTGTCATTGCATGTACGTGCTGTAACAGGCAGCATGGTAGTCGATAAATTATAGGCAGTAAGGAAGCAAGGCATGGAGAGTGTGCCACAGTCAGGGGACCGCCAGTACTAGAAATCCATTTGTTTGGGAAACATTTCAACCATCCACTGAATCATCTTTGTTCTACATAAGGAATAGTCTTGTTCTGTTATAATAAATGGATCTACAGTGTCTAGTTCAAAATGGCCTTGATAGTGCAAATGTTCAGGGTGCTCCTCTTAGGATCACCCACTGTAAAAATTTACATGGAGTACATGAAGAGGCTTTAGATAAGAATGACTGCTGAGTGGCAGAGGATGTATGAAAAAAAAAGACCACCAAAGAAGAGAAGAGAGGAAAAAAGAGGCAAAGAAGGGAGAGGTAGAGAGGAAAGGAAAACAAACTGACAGGAGAGGAGAGGTAAGCGGAGAAAAGCGTGGGCAGAGGGGAGACAGAAAGATATGGTGACAAGCAGAGAATGACTAAGACAGAAAGGGGGAGCGCAAACAAGAGCAACAAGAGTGTATGTGTGTGTGTGTGTGTGAGAGAGTGGAGTGTGCTCAGTTATGTGGACCACTGCTTGTGGTTGAGCTAGTGTCCAATCAAATCAGATACAGGTTGCCCCTGCATCTGTCAGTCAAAACCCAATCACTGCAACAACACCTTTCCTCCGACACACCCAGCCACTCAGCTCCCTGTCCTCCTTTTTAGCCGCCCGCCCCAATCAAACTCAGTGAATGTCACACTCCATTCCACGATACACTTTTCTCTCTGTGGTCACATCCTGTCAGGTTCAAAGAATAACAGCGTATCAAATTCTATACTGTGTTTCCTTGACGCCCAGCGGCAAGAACTTTCTAATAGAGGAGAAAAGGATTTGTGCTCTACATTCTATTATAGTTCCCATTTATTTGATCAGGAACATGGGGTAGTGTTCACGATCACTTTACATTTCTATTCTTCAAGTCACAAAACCAAGTTAAACTCTCCCAAGACTTTTCACTTAACACGTTTACAGCTTTAAAGCCTGACATAACTTTGACCTAATGCTTGCAAACTTCCTTAAGCCTGCAAGGTTGTGGCTATGTTTAGAAAACAGCAGGTGACATGTAACAAGATTACTAACCTGTAGCTTGTTAACAGACAAGGCTGTCCATGTCCTATAGTTCAGTTATCTTAAAAAGACCACATATTTGTAGCCAAAGCACAATATATCTTACAGTACTGTGCAAGTCTTGAGCCACCCTTCATTTCCTTATATTTTGCTAGGAAAATGGGAAACAGGTGCAGCAGTTTATTGAGACATGTGCAAACATAAATGGAAATACAGTATGTAAGGCTAAAGCAGTTTGTACAATTCTAATGAGCTTGAAAGTCAATATTTGGTGTGACACCGTTATTCTTCAACATAGCCTGAACCCTCTTAGGCAAGCTTTCTTGTAATTTCTTACAAGAAAGTAAGTAGTCTTCAGGAATAGTTCTCCAGGCTTCTTTAAGGACATACAAAGCTCTTCTTTGGATGTTGGCTGTCCTTTGTTCCGTTTTCTGTCAAGATGATCCCACACTGCTTCAATAATGTTGAGGTCCGGACTCTGGGGTGGCCAGTCCACGAATGATAGTGTTCTACTGTGTGGTTTGCTTTTACTGCATTGACAGTGTGTTTCAAATCATTGTCATGCTGAAAATGAATCAATTGCCATTCAGATGCTTTCCAGATGGTATTGCATGGTGGATCAAAATCTTTTCTGCATTCATAATTCCATCAATTTTGAGAAGATCTCCAACACCACTGGCCTAAATGCAGCCCCAAAGCATGACAGAGCCTCCACCGTGTTTTACAGAGTGTTGTACCTCTTTCCTGACCTCCTCCGTGCATATTCATGATGATTTCAACCAAAAATTTAAAATTTGGATTCATCACTCCATAAGACCTGTTGCCACTGATTTTCAGTCCACTTCTTGTGTAATTTAGCATACCTCAGCCTTTTCTCCCCCATTTCCCTTCCTGGAGAATGGCTTCTCGACAGCCACCCTTCCACTGAGATCATTTCTGATGTAGCTTCAGCAAACTAGATGTAGATCCTGCATCAGGTCTTTGCTGTTTTTTTTTTTTAAATATATTTTTAAGGACATAACTTTTAGATTTGTTTATTACTACTAGTGTCCAGCTTTTTTGAGTTTTTTTTTTTATTTTTAAGAAAAACTGTATGTTTTCAACCAGGTATACTCAACTTTTCTTTGCCTGAGGGCCACTTTTGCAAAATGACAGGAGATCAGGGTCCAGTTAATTAACAAACAGTAATATTTATCATAAAAATAATAAATAAATAAACAATGAATAATGATCAAAAGGCCCATGAGTTGTCAATTTTATTTTCTGATTTATTGACTTTTTAACCACATTAATTTCATAGAAGTATTGAGAAGATGCCTGTGGATACAAATAAACCACATATTTTACTGCATTAGTTGTGAATGCTTTGGTTACAACTGAAAGAGTTTATACAACATTAAAGATAACTGAAGCCTCTTCAGTAAATTTTATTTAATGAATAAGTGGACCAGCTGGCAGCCTGTGGTGAACCCAGTTTGGACCACCAGCAGTAAGTTAAATAACGCTGTTGTATATCTACAGCAAACAAGTCAACAAACAGCAGTTTATTTATACATGTGGCACACACAGCAAAGTTGTCATTCATTTCTAAGTTGTGTCTGCATGTCCAGTCTGCTGAGTGATATTCTTTCTCCTCTGCTGCTTTGGTTTCTACTAACTCCAAAGGGGAAATGGCTGTAGCTCTTTAGCATCTAAATGCTCCAATTTCTTTGCAAGCTTCAACTGCTGACTTTGTCTGTCTGATGAAAACAGAAAACAATAGGGGCATACTCATTTTACCCATTTTTAATATAAAAAAGGTAATTAGAGCAGCTTCAAGGCTATCTATATTCTGCAGGAAACAGTGACCTTGGGACTGAGTGCCACAGAGTGGGTTGGAAAGAGCGAAAGTAATGAGATTCACATGTATTCTCTGGGATTTAATCAAAATAAAAACAACATAAAAAATTACAAGGCTTATCCATTAATAATCTCTAATTGTAAAAATACCATTATCTGTTGACATGATACGTTTGGTTGAAATAACTTGAATTACAAAGATTTTATAAATTAGCTTAATTTAACAAATATTATATTAATAATTTAGCAGAAATACCCAAAAGCTCATTCTTCTCAGTGATAATGATTACAGCTGGGAGAGGGAGGCGTATGCAGCTCCAAAGTACCCATAATTGCAATAAAGAATGTCTTCAAGCGTATCATGACTTTTGTACAGTGTTTACTAATGCATGTGTGCTAATTGAAAACTTTCCACCTAAGCGGGGCTCATGGCCAAGAAAAAAGCACAGAGTTTAGACCTGCATGTTGGGAATTATCAGATCATTATCGTGATCTCACCAATCCGCTTTTTCCACTTAAACTGCCTGCTGTATAACATATAAACGTATATTGAGCATTATGTTTAATAATACTACACGAGTTACAGCCTGTAAATGTGGAGTTAATTGTTCAGTTAATTGCACATTATCTAGCATTTGGAAGCGGTGTAAAACAACAGAAGATTACATTTTATTGCAGGTAACCAGACAATGCACTGAAAGGACATGCTGGTTTTTTCAATATTTTATGGTTGAATAATCATCTTTTATTTGCCTCAGGGCACCTGGCTGTGCACATGAGACTTTCTCTTCAGGATTATTAGGATTTCTTTGCTTAAAATGAAACATACTCAAAACTTTGACGCTTGGTCTTTCCAAGTGTTTGCTCAATAGGTAGTGTCACAGATTATGTTTTTCAGCCAGTTGGAGAATTTTACCCAGCAGCAACAACCAATAGAGTTATTCTTTTACAGCTCCGACTCATCCAAGTAGATTTTAAAATATTGGTGTGAAGTAGCTTAGTCTAAGAGCTTCATTATTCCTCCCCTTTACAGTTAGTGTACAAATGCCAACCTGGCCAAAGCCTTGAAGTTACAGATTGCACCTTTAGGTGTCGCTAGGAGTTTTTTCACATTTCCAAGAGTGATTAATCAGTCCAATACATTCAGGTCTGTCCCCGATTCAGACTCCCCGTCATTCTAATTACTGTACAGTGCTTAAGGACTTGCACATTTACATAATTGATTCTTTTATCAAAGCTCGTCTCGCTATCTCTCTCATTCACAATCTGTTATGCAGAATGGATTTTTTAGCGCAGCCTGATTTGAAATGCTGATCTTCATTCTGTTGTCTTCTTCTTCTTCCATCGCTTTTAAGCTCTTTTTTCTTCAAGCTGTGCCATTCTTCTTTCCGTCATTCTTTTTTTTCTTTTTCATCTACTTTACTATCTCCTGCAACAATTTCCACATCTCTCCTTTTTCTCATCTTTCATTCCAGCCTCCTCCTTCAGTCCTCTTTCTATTTTCTTTCTGTAACTTCTAACCATGTCTCCTGTGCTCTCCTCTCCTGCTTTTATCTTTTCTTTTTCTGTCTTTATTCCTCCCCATATTCCGGCTCCTTTGACCATTTCTTCTCTTTGCCTTTCTCCCTCAACCTTACCCTTGATTATTTTATTTTTTTTCTTTCTCCTGAAGCACTTGTCACAGCTCCCTTCTCACATCACTGCAGAATCTTTTGATTTTTTTTTTTTTTAATTTAAGTAACTTTTTTTGAAATGTTCAAAACGTATATGTTTCAGCTGAGGACTCTCATTCTCTCTATCTGTCAGGCCCACTAACTACATATGGGACAGGAAAGATGGAGAGCTCCCCTCACTGGCCAAACCGGATGGTGCTGTCCTGCATTTCCTGATGCTCAACAAATCAGATAATGGCGTGTACGTGTGCCATGCTGACAACGGCATTGGAAACAGCCAGGGGGAATACACACTCTTGGTGCAAGGTAAGGAGAAAAAGCAAAAAGAGAGAAAACGGGATGTGTGGTGATGAAAAGAGGAAGGAGAAGGACTCATGTAGATATAGGGATGGGATGGCTTCTTTCTTCATCACGTTTTTTTTTATTTCTTCTTTCGTTTGTTGTGGCTTTGCTTGTACTTCCATCTTTTTTCTCTTCTGATTTTCTTTTGTTTCTTTCCTCCTGTCTTTGTTGTTTTTTTTTTCTCATCCAACCGCGCCTCCATAACCACCACCGGCACTGCTTACCATCCAATCGCTTACGTTCATTTCTTGCGCTTCTCACCCCTTTGCTTTTATGTAACCCGTTCATTCAATTCGTGGTCGTTTTTGCGCTTACCCGTTTCTTTTCCTACTGCGCTTCATTTTTTTCTCCACCTCCTCAATGATCCCACGGACTCAGGCTCCCCAGATGCCACCTTTCCCTCACTTGGTTCTTCATCTTTCACCTCCTCTTCCTCGCTCCCATCTTCCTCTTCTTCTGACAGCTTCTTCGGCTCTGGCTCTGATTCCACTTACTCTTACCCCTTTTCGCCTACTGACCTCATCACCACCTCCTCCTCCTCCAACTCCTCCCCTTCATCAGCTCATGTGTCAACCACCATCTCTGAGTCCTCCACCGCGACCCTCTCCAATGCCCTCTTCCCTGACCTGCCATTCTCTCCTGACTCCTCTTCCCCCCACTCCCCTTCATCCCTAACTCCTCCTTCCACCCGCTCTTCAAGCATCACTCCGTCGACTGCCACTCCCGCCTACTCATCCCCTGCCTCCTCCCTTACGCCCCCAGTTTCAGTCCAGCTGAATGGAGTTAACACTTTCACAGGTAAAACCAGTTACACACTTACGCACACACGCTTGTAAAAAGAAAAAAAACAGAGAGATGCTGGAACCTTAGTATAGCCAAAAAAAACCAAAACCTTTGAAGCTTTCTTATGTTTTCCTGCAGTACCAAAATTGATCTTGTATTGTGTAGCAGTCAAAAATATTAGAGTTTGTTTTACATGCACACACACACACACACACACACACACGCAAACACAGAAAAAAAGCGTGACAAGAAAGGAAATGAAGGAACACACAATAAAGGACAAAATGGCATTTGTTTGGCTGTGTCACAGCTGTTTCACATTTTTTTTTCTTGTCTTCCTCTTTCCTCCTATTGATTATCCTCAACCCTAAATCTCTTCCTTAACAAACATTCCTCCACTTATCTAACCACCAACCATCCCTCCATCCATCCATACATTCAACAATCCATCTACCCATCCACTTGAGAAGATGAAGCAGGCAACATTGCAGGTATAACTTTTCCACCAGTCACCTGTGGTTTTTGCTTTCTGTTGTTCCAACTTTTCGTCCACCTGTCCGTCCACCTGACTCTTTGTAGTTTGGTTTTTGTCTGTCTGTCATTCTGGGGGAAAAAAAGTAGTCTGGGGACACTTTGAACTTCTGAGTAGAGGGATGAATATTTTATACTCCTGCCCACGTAATGCTTTGTTGTTGCCCATACATGCACAGACTGGCTCCAGACACAAGTACACACCATTACCGCGTGCAGCATACACTCACACCACACACTCACATCTATCTCCCAAAGACACACAGACTAGCATGACCCCTTAAGTGGTACAAGTCATTTACACAGTGTTCCACTTCCTCTGTGTGTGTTTCTCTGTGTGTGTGTATGTGTGAGTACCAAGGAGGGAGGGGGGGTCAGGCTTCGAGGTGTTCTTGGGTCTTGTCTGCTTTCCTTTGATGCTGACAGCAGGATTTATGGGCTCATTCTCAGTCTCGCCTCGTCAGCATGCCCCTCTCACCTCCACGCTGGCCAACCAGAGTGTGTGCCCGACTCTCTGTGTGTATTTGTGTGTATGTGTGTGTGTGTGTGTGTTATTCTGACGGGTGTACAGAGTCCTCCCCTCCCCTTCCCCCTTTTCCTCTTTTCTCCCATTCTGTCTTCAGCTGGCCTCTGGTTCACTGTTGTCAGGCCCTTCACTTCTCCAATTGGCTGAAATGCAATTTTTTCCTACAAAAAGGCCCTTCACCACATCATTTGGTGAACCATGTGGTTGTAAAATGTTATTTCCTTCCATCTTCACTTTCAGTTTTATTTCTGGTTGACAGTGGCTATTGCTGTGCTTCAGTGTCTCTTTCCTGTAATCCAATTGAGTGTACATTGTTTTAACTTGCCAATTGCCAGGTAGAAACCAGTCCCTCCAAAATCATTCCTTTTTATTCCTCTATTATCTTATTAAAGTGTTTCTTTTTTTGGTATAAGACGTGCTGCATTTCTGTTGTTCCTGTCTGAGTGACTTTCAAATAATGAACACCCAGTGTTTGATCAGTTCTAAAAAGTCAGGCGAAATGACTGATGTATAGTGTTATTGTCACTTAGATTTCTTTCTCCTCTGAGGAGTAAGTTGCCTAAGTGGCTGATGTGAGGCAAAAAGACAAAGTTAAAATTTTCAAATCTCTCTTGTTGGCTGAAAAACCTGCATCTCTTCAAAAAAAAAAAAACAAACGAAATATCAAGCTCTTTAAAGAAGAAAAATAGGACAACTTCTTTTGATCTTTTGAAGTTAACTGAAACATTATACAGAAGCTTACCCAAGTCAAAAAAAGAAAAGAAAAAGAAAAACTCCATTCTGAACAAATGTGTTAATGTGCAGACTCTACATAAATGAGACAAACATCATCGGAGAACATTTTTGTAAAGTCTTACCTGTATTTTTATGACACTTCATGACACGTCATGTATTATGTAGAGCCTGACTCGGCCAAGCTATTTGGTGATTTATTGGTGTCAGCATTTATAACGGCCGATAAATGAAAATGAACAAAGTAAAGAAGAGACAGGAGAAACACCCTTCAGCTATGAATGTTCATATTTGTCCACCTGAAGGTGCTCTGCTACTTCCATGGTGGCAACATTTGTTTGAAACACCACAAACACAACAACCAGCTGATCCATGCAGAGTCAAACAGAGCATGAATAAGTAATCAATAAAAATACATGAAAACAAGATTATTTTTAAACTGCACTGTCATATTATCTCAGTAAGAACTTGTAAATAACTACACATAAATGTTAGGGAAATCTGTTTATGTGCAATGTGTCTGTAGAGCTTGTAGACTTGTGTGAAGAGTTAGAAATTGAGGACCCAGATGCAGATACATAGAGGCAGTCAAAGTAAAATGTAAATACATCTTTACTGGCAGATTTAAAAAAAACAAAATCAACAGTCCAATAACAAAGTCCATGAACAAAGTAACATAAATCCAGAAGTAGCAGCAATAACAGAAAACAGACTGGGAGGGTAAACAGACACTGTGACGCTGGATAAAGGAATGACAGGACTATATAAACCCACATTAAAGTGTACTGTAAAGTTTCCAGTTGTCTTTTGTCTTGTCTCCCTCCCCTCACCCCCAACTGGTTGTGGCAGATGGCTGCCCCTCCCTGAGTCTGGTTCTGCCGGAGGTTTCTTCCTGTTAAAAGGCAGTTTTTCCTTCCCACTGTCGCCAAGTGCTTGCTCATAAGGGGTCGTCTGATTGTTGGGGTTTTCTCTGTATTATTGTAGGGTATTTACCTTGCATTTTAAAGCACCTTGAGGCGACTGTTGTTGTGATTTGGCGCTATATAAATAAAATTTAATTTAATTTAATTAATGTGACATACTAATTGTATCAGGGCACAATAAATTATCCGCTGCATTTTCTGGTTGCACTGCAATTTCTGCTTGTGTATTTTTTTAATACATATGTTGATAACACATCTTTTAAAGCTTTTACAAACACAGCTTTTAAAGAATTACAAAGCTAAGTGTTACTATCCTGTAAAGTATCCTGTAAGTACAGTGCTGTGCGAATGGTTTCCTTATCATGCAATACATGACAATTACTTTAAACATATAGTAAGTCATGAAGAACTCTTACTCATTATTCATTAACAGACTGAGAATGTCAATGATTTACATTAACAACAAAAAAGTTTTTAAATATGCTAGAGTATACGAAACATATTTATTCAACATTTTCATCCTCCATGGTTGAATTAATCTACTAGACAAATTTGTATTTAATCAAATCATCCTAAAAGCAGAATCTGGGGCTTTGGGAGCCCCTGGAGGTTTGGGACTCTGGTACAGGTCTGTGCATTCCCTTGGATTTCTCAAGACTGAACATTTTAATTCAAAGCGGAGCATAAAATCAATCAGTCATAGTGAAATGATGGAAATCACCACAGCTAAAGCGGCCAGGATTTCAGCCAACATCAAGAGTCTCTGTGTGTTCCCACAAGGTTCCCACGAGGTGAATGGTACTTGGTTTGTAGACTGCAAACAATTTTTAAGCGAGGGTGACTCAGTGGCCTCCTTTCTTTCGCCTGGCTTTTTCACATCCCTGTCTTTGTCTTCTGAAAGTTTGCCTCAGTGGATTTTATATATTGACAAGTCTTCTCTGCTCCCCTGTTCTTGTCATTTCGCTCTGTCTTCTCTCTGTCACTCTCCCCATTATTCTCTCTCTCTCTTTATTTCTACCGCCTTTCATCATCCGTTTCCACCAATATTCATCCACCCCCTCATCTCCCCCTCTGTTTTCAATCTCTGTCTCTCTGTCATGCTCTCCCCTTATTTCTCACTGTTTCTGCCTCATTTTCTCTTGCTGTTTTTCTCTTTCTTTATCATCCCTTCTCTTTTTTTCTTTCCCCCCTCCTCTTCTTTCTTCCACGCTGCCCGACCTTTTCTTAAGACCCCACAGCCATGTCGACAACTTCGGGGGTGGACCACGCCGTGATCGGAGGGGTGGTGGCTGTCATCGTCTTTATCCTGCTTTGCCTCCTCATCGTCCTCGGCAGATACCTCATCAGACACAAAGGTCACTGCCTCCCACAAACACGAACACATGAAAACACGGTCGCACACTCATTCATGCATGCATGAGCATGCACAGAGATACACTTGCATAAATATGGATACATGCGTACCAAGACTGGATCTCACACCTGCAGATATGCATATGCATACAAATGAAGGAACACAACGAAATCCAAATGCAGTCATACCTACAGTATATGTGAATTATAAGCATAAAACTCAGAATTAATGTATTTATTTATGCTTAAATCAGAATAAGAAAATGAATTACTCGCAATAAGAGAATGTTTATTTATTTCTTTTTAAAGCATTTTGATTCTCATAACTGCCCTGTGAAAGTAGACTTTCTGTCATCAGTGATGTATCAGCTGCTTTTTCTTTTCGTTACATCATCAAATTTTATTTTGAATTTAAAATAATGCATCCATTCCAATTCAGGTGTCACTTTTAGGACAGAAACAGTAAATAATGTAATTCAAAGTTCACAGAAAATAAAGGCCTGTTTCAGCACCCAGGTGAGGTTGTTGATTAACACTTCTCTACCACAAACACCACCACCACTGCAGTCAACCAGATTCAATCCCTGACTTAGGTGCTTCAAGCTGGCAGAATATTGAAAGCGACTGCCTGCTGGCTGTTGTTTACAGGTGCCAGATCTACTAGGAATGATGCCCGTTTCACTTCACTACCAATTACCTCTGACTGGTTCAGACATATGTACACAGGTGCAATTGTATGTGAGTAAATGCATATAGTTCTCATTTGTGATAAACACTGATAATCATATCTATCAATGATTATCTGCATTAACAGTATATTGGGCACAATTCTAGTTATCATATTTATTAAAGTTACAGTTACTTTAGAAATAATTTGACAAATGGGGGTTTTAACTAAATATCATAAACATATTGCAAATGTATTCGCATCAGATGAATAATGATGAATAATTTTTTTTATAGACACGGAAGATCAGGACCACTTTCTCTCTTGAGAGATGGTCTATGGTACACAATGTCAATGTCCTTGAGCTTTTTTCTGGCCACACACTGACTTCTGTTTGATGACCTTTGCATTCCAGTGTGGTATTCACAGACAGCTGATTTTGCCCATATCTTATGATAATTCAGTCTCTTGTCCAGAGTTCTTACACCAATGTAATACTGCCTACAGCTATAACAGGTTTTTATTTTCATATATGACCATTTGTTAATGGAAAATAAAGTTTTACATGGAGTTCAAACTCTAAACTCAAAAAAAAAAAAAAACTTCTAAGGGAATTTTGATATTTATTATTTTGTCAAACTGTTTTCAAAATAAGAGTAAAAATCCACAAGTACAAACAGTATGAGAAAAAACTGTAAGCGTATTAAGTTGTGAAGCTGTTATTGTATATCACTTGTAAGATATAACCATAGCCTTGTAAGCTATAACCATAGCCAACCATATTACATGCATTTAAAAAAAACAGACCTTTACAGTTAAATTTGTCTAAAAAGTAAAAGCTATTTAGATGACTGGGCTACATACCTCTGATTACCTCTGATTCAGCAGATTTTTGGTGACCTGCAGTAACATTACTTTGAAACAGGCATCAACATCATATTAAAATAGTTTAATAATAAAAAAAATTAAAACGTGAAATTATGTCTTTTTCTGGTCATTTTACAGTTACTGTGCTACACTTTCACTGCCTTAATAATCTTATTTCCCCTCCCTTTTTCTCTCTTTGTCTCTCTCCTACCACAGGAACATATCTGACCCACGAGGCCAAGGGCTCAGATGACGCCCCGGATGCCGACACAGCCATCATCAACGCAGAGGGAGGTCACTCCGGAGCAGAGGACAAGAAGGAGTACTTTATCTAGATAGTGAACAGAGTGGTGGAGGAAAGGAGCGGGAGGAGGCGGAGAAAAAGTTGGAGGACGTGGATTAGAGGAGAGAGGAAGAGTGAAGGAAAGGAAACCTCGATTTGTTTTCACGATGCTTCAGTTCTTCACTCTGTTGGAGGGGTGATAGGATGGGACTGGAGGGAGAGAACTCTGGGCAGGATAAAGCGCTGAGTTGAGCTTCAACTGGTACTACCCTCTTTGCATTGATACAGGGAAGTGAGATTTTGCACTGACATATGGATGAACTAATGTTACACTCAAACACACACACATGAACATGCAACATACATGTGTTAGTTAAGGGGTAAATCTGTTTTCACACAGACGTGAATACTCATAGATGCTCAGAATAACAAACAGGAGCCTCCTACTAACACACATCTGAATTCTGACACATTAACACGTTGTCACACAAGCATCGTATCCTATTTTGAACTGTCAGCGCCGCGAAAAATCAAAATTGTAAGTCACATTCCAACATGTCGAGCTGATATTCCACTTCTCAAACCTGTCTTCTGAACATTTAATCCAAACCAGGTCTGTCTTTTCACATTTTTTTTCCTCATTCTCTACATCCAACAAGGCAGAATCCCTCTATAAGCCTCCTTGCGACAGAAAAATCCATCTAAAGAAAATTATTACTGACAAACATAATCTCCCTCTCTCACAGTTTAATCTTTTTATGCCATCAAACCTCTTCCTACGTCCTCACAAACCCTGGTATGAGCCATCAAGTTTTCCAATGCATCGCCACAAAACATGCAACACTCATGCAAAAATAGCATTCCCACCTTGTGCTACCAAGCCGAGGGGCTCCAGTATACATATATAAATATATATATATATAGAATTATATAGCATTCTTTTTACTTGACAGGAAATGTTTGGTGTGATGTAAATACACTCTCTCTGTCCTGTTTCTGCCTTCTGTCTCTCCTTCTTCTATCCCTCTTCTCTTTCTCTCTACATCTCCCTCTCTCCTGTAACTCATACAGTCTGTTACTGCATTACAGTAACTTATATACTCAAAAAAAAGCCTGCCTGTTTTTATTACATGCGTGGAAATGCAGAGTCGAAAATATCAATATCTGGGGAAAAAATAGAAAAATAACAACAGTGATGTTGCGATGAAGACTAACATTAACTGCAAATATTTGTATATTCTGATTTTCTTTGATCTTTTATTCTTTTTCTGTTTTTTGGGACTCGTGAGAGATTTTCTCTCGTCAGTGTCTCGGTATATTAATGTCAGTGTTAACCGTTTACAGTGTCTGTCAGTTTGTCAGCCCAGGAGTCCATGAATCTAATTTCCAACTTGTATTTTGATTTTGATGTTTAGGTTTTCAACACTGTTTGTTTATTTATTTAATTCTTCTCTTTTTTTGTGCGCCACATTCGGTTTCTCCCTGCTTTGTCGGCCCTCTGCTCCCAAACACTAATCAGCAGCACACCTTTGGTCAAGAGCTTCGAAAGGTGACAAGTTGGTGGTGGAGTTTATCTGGAATACTGCTGCCCAGTGTTTGTGCTTGTGGACTACTGTGGCTTTCCTTCCAGTTGGCCCTGCTGATCCCACTGCTCACCTTCGCCATTTTTCTCCCTGCAGCAGACTGCTTGTCTTGGAGAGGCCACCTGGCACTGAATTCATTGAGTAGTGACATCATGACTTCTTCTAAGAGGCTGGCACATTTGCTGCTTTGGGAGGTGAAAATGCTTGCTTGCTTTTCACTACAGGGCCAAATAGGACTGCCTACATGCATTATGACAAACTTCCTGGCAACAAAAACCTTTCTGTTACTTTTGTGTGTGTGTGTGTGTGTGTATGTGTGTGTGTTATTGCAAGCAGGAATCATTAACCAGCTTAGCAAAAGGTTCCCATAAACACACGGTGTTTTATTAAGGTTGGAAGTTCGCCTTGGTGCTGGAAGCTCCACTTGGCCCAGTCATGGAAATTGATTGCAATCTAACTAAGAGGCTCTGGGCTCTAGACTGTACACATGCCAAGCTTTGGTTTGGTGGGCAGGGTGCCAAGTCTGGGCGCTAACACTGAAGAAAGTCATTTAGTAACTTAAATGTCCTCTTCTCTTTTTTTCCCCTCTGCTCCACCCGTCCATTCCTTGCATTCTTTAATCAATCATCTCGTCTGCATCCTGATCCACCTTCACCCCGTGTCCCCTCCTTTCATCACTCGTCTCGCCCACTCCATCTCTGATTGATGTCCGATTCTCCTTGCTAGTCTCTCATCCACAAGTCCACGTAGACGTACAGTAGAAGTAGCGTCTATAGCTTTGCTGGCGTGTGCTGATGGCTCTTCGCAGCACAATTTGGGAGTGTTTTGGAGAGGAATCCACTTGCTGTTGTCAGTCTACCTGTAGACAGTTATGTCTCTGATAGTTTTTGTACACCTTTTATGGGAATGTTCAGGGCATGTGAATTGCATTCCTTTCCCCATGTTGTAGTTAACTGCTACCTAGCTGGCTTCTTTATCAGCAAGTAGCCCAAGTAGTATGTCTATAAACTAGCTATTCTACAAAGGGTAATGTGACCTGAAGCAGGGTCAGCTGTTGTTTTTTTCTTCCAAGAACTCTTGGTTGGAATATTTAGTGACTGTGTTGATGCTGTAGTAAACCTGGGTTAAACAGTGCTTGGATTCTGTGTGTTTGAGCTTGCACTGTTTATCTGATGTTTGCTCTACAACACTCTTCTGCTATCATTTCACTGCTATCATGCCTGCAGATCAGAGGATTGGCTCTGTCTCACAGAGATTGTTGTCCACTTTGAAGGTGTTACCATTGATTTGTATTTAACCCCAGTCGAGTTCTGCTCTGTGAATGGAGAAAGGAATATCTGACTCATACTCACCAAAGTGTAGTGTCTTTTAAAAACTAATGGACCTGTATTTGCCTGTAACTTATTGTCCTGTCCTTCGTCTTAGTTAGTGTGCTAGCATGTAGCTTGCATGAGAAAAGGTTGGAAAGTGTAGATAGTGTTGGAGATGAGCAGAGATGACAAGTTTGTCTCCTGAGACAAGAGCGGCGGTCTGCCCGGTTGACCTACCTGCTTTTCTCTGATCTGCAAACATGTCCCAGTTAAATCCGTCTGTACCTCCTCAAAAACAGTGAAGCAAATGACAAACCAGGACTCATTCTGCCTTTTCCGACCCCTGCTTTATCAAAACCATGTAGGGGTATAGTGTTGAATTGAGATGTGCACTCATGTCTAATTATATTTCAATGCATCAGTGCAGTAATGATTGACTGTCACCAGATGCCAGCAAACAACAGCTTTTCTTCTCCCTCTTCAGTCGCCACGAGCTGTCCTGCCCTTCCACTCGACTCACCACCTCCTCTTCAGGCAGCCGCACACTAGCTGCCGCTCATCTCTTTTCTTTTTGTAGAATAAGCCAATTAATTGTTAAATTATGTTTTGTTAAAGGTGTGCATAATCTCATTGTTTTCATTTTATTTGATGATCAAATTTTTCTTTTCTTGAAATTAGATGTTCCAAAACTTGAAGGTTAGACATTTAGTTTTTGCATATTTTATTGTTTCAACAACGATTTTTAATTGATTTCGTGTATATAGTGTTGCCTTTTACCTGGATACTCTTACGAGCACACCCCTACACACTTTGCACATACACTTTGGGTAACATACACATCTACACACATATTTGGATATGCACAGCAGGCTTGATGTCTGTTACTATGGTGTATTTGTACATATGTGTGTGTATGTGTATTTGTGTATGAGTGTGAAGCGTGTATTAATTGACCCAGACAAACTCCAGATTCACTCTCATGTGTGTTGCATTCACAAAAATGTTCTTATTTCAGTAACTAAAACAATGTCTTTTTTCTTATCATTGTTTTTTTTAATGACAAGTCTTCCTTTTGAATAAATATCCATATCATATGGGAGTAGTGCTGTCATGTATGTTAATTTGTACTATGGCTGATGATGTCATCAAGGTGAGGCCCAACCGCATGCTGTGGTGGGTTTTGCATCTGTTGGCTGTTACGTTCATAAAGTATTTGTTTTTTGTTTTTTGTTTTTTTGTTAAAATACCAGTTCAGTTGTTGACTTCAATAAACATGCATTTGGTTTAATTTCACATGTCTTGTTGCTTGTTCTTTATGCAGGGAAACAGTAAAAATACCAGATCTTATAGAAAATATTGACATGTACATCAGTGTTCAGAGAGTAATCTGCTTTCTGCTTGCACTGGCAGGATACATTTTGATATGAAATTGTATCTAAACACAGATTGTACTAATCACATTTAGTAAGTCAGTACCATATAGAGCAGACTCATCATTAATGGTAATACCTGCGTTTACTATTTCAGGCCAAAAGGGGTGCTGTAGAATTTTAGTAGTTTGGGTACCCCACAGTTTACTAGAAAAAAATGCAACTTTTTCTTAAAAAACTGTTTTTAAAATCAAAGAACTCCAAGGAACGCTTTTTTAACTAACATTTAAAATGCCTTCACATTCTCATGACATGGTCATGGGAGTATTGGTTGAGAATAGCTTCCCATTTGTCTCTGAACTCCATAGATTGAACAGTTTTTGATTCTTGATTCCATTTGAATCAAAGATGTGCTCCTGCTGAAATACTCTTCAACTGAAAACTTTTGTTTAAAAAAAAACAAAAACAGATATAATTTGGTATTATAGGGTAGGTCTGTTGAGACTTACTTGATTAGGACTTTAAATGGACTTTAGATTTATGAACTGTCTTTTACTGTGTCTTTTACTGTGTATCTTCCTTTTCATCAGTGTCTGTGTGCAAAACACTTTTTTTCCAATAAGTAATAGATGTGATAAAAAAGCTCATAAAGCTAAAAGCCACTGAATGAAGTTATCAACAGGTCCAAACAAGCCGCACTCCATTTTTATTTTATTTTTTTTTGTAGCATGCAGCTAAAAGAACGTCCAACAGATGGCAGTGCAACATAGTAAACTGAAGCCTCTTGTTTTAAACAGAAATGCTCCTTGGTTATAAAACTAAGAAAGCCACTGACTGATTTTCTCACTGAATTCTATTAACTTACATTCGACATTGGCGGCAAACGTAATCGTATTTCAGACATAAATCGGTGTTGCTTTCTTTCTCTCATGAGAAAAAGTCTTTCTTTCTTCTGTGTGGTTTTCTTTCATTCCTCTTATCTTTTCCTTGCTTCCACTCATTTAGTTTGAACTGCGCTTTGGGGAAAATTGTTAGCACATGTTGGTACTGGAGGTTAATAATCAGCCTTGTATTGTACACATGCTACTAGTTAATTACACAGTATGTAGTCGCATTCAAACAGATGGATAATCTGTGCTCTCTCCATTCATTTGAAGATAAAGAACTAGTTTTTAAATATAAAAGCTTAGTTGGGGTGAATAAACAGAATGCTGTTATAATAAATTAATCAGTTTTCACCCGCAGAAATGTGATCTTGTTCAAATTGAACAGAAATGCATTGTGTAGGTGCCAACAAGCAGTGCCAAAGCTGACCTCGTTTGAGTGGTGAATTATGTAATTTGTATTAACGTAATTTACATGTTGCTGTATTTGCAGACAATTAAACTTCTTAGCTGCAATTAAATATGTGTTCTGGTGGCTTTTACGCTTAAAAAATAAATACAAATACAGTGTTCCCTCTCTAAGATGTTCCCATTAACGCACACTGGATACCACCAGGCTACTATCATCGCAGATACTTCGATGTCCTAATAGTAACAGTAATAAGAAAATGTATAAATATTCAACATTCATTATTTTTCATAGTTTAGCTCTCAAAAGCTTCAAAAACTCTTGCTGTGATTTGTTAGATAAACTGGCAGTGGCACATGATAAGCAAAGAATTTGTTCAAGTATTTCTATGATTGACAGATGAAAATCTTTAGCATTACTCAAAGCGAGAAATACAGAAATTTGATATGAAATGACTAAAACGCCACAATCTATGGGCAATGCACATTTTTGATCGTCTTTTATGTGAATCGAATTAATGTCCAAAATATCTGACTGTTCCTTTAAAGTCTTAACTGCACATATACACTACTTTGCCGCTTTAATTTGAAGGTTATAACCTATTCAAATCCATAATCTGCTGCTGAGTTTTCAGCGTTTAAGGAGCATTCATTTGTAAAGTTAAACACCTGACTGTTGTAAGTTTTTATGTTTTAAGCGCAGTTCTTGTTGCGACCGCAGCAGCGCCCTCCTCCTCTCTACGGTCTAAAACCGAGATTTGGAGCGGGAGGGGTGGAAGAGGTGGCGGTGGTGGTAGTGAAGGAGGGAGGGGGTGTGTGCTACTGATTGTATGAAAGGAGGAAGAGAGAGAGAGTAAGAGAAAAGAGGAAGAGAGGAATTCAGTCCTATTTAAATGGGAATCCAAAGCGCAGAGAGGAAAAGGGATGCAGAGTGAGAAACAACAAAAAAGTGGAGACAGATTTAATTTACGCACGGGAAAAACTGAGAAATAGTTCAAGAAAGAAAAGGGAAATAGGAGAAAAGGGGCATTGGATTTTTTTCCTCTAAATTTGTCTTCTTGCACTCTCATGACTCAAAGAGGATTCCAGTTAAATTCACCCGGTCGGGAGGAATTGATGGTGTCTTGTTGGGGAGGCAGAGCCGAGGGGAGGAATCTGAATGCGCTCGGCTGAACCATGCCAGCTTTGTGGATCATAACTTTGGCGATCACTTTAAACCAAGGTGAGTGATGTTTAAAGACACTCAGTCTGAGCTGACTAAGACACGAGCAACAGCGGAAAGTTTCTCATAAATGCCCGACTTTTCCCCCCTTTTATTGTTTCCACTGTTTGTGCGGGCGTCTGAAGCTTTGTGGGTCTCTTTCTGTCTGTGCTGGCAGTGCTTGTGTATTGTGGATTTATGTCTGGAAATGAGTCCGTGCGCGTGTGGTTCTGTGTGCGCGTGCGCGCGTAAAAATGTGTTATGTTGTTATAGATTTGTGCTGCCCTGGACATCATCATCAGCCCCTCAGCCCGCAGAAGCTGAAGGGAAAGAGTCGTGGGGTGTTCAGGGTCTTTGCTCCGCTGGGGAAAATGAGATTTAGAGTACAGACACAAACGGCCCAGACTGGCTGCATTTATTTTTCTTCAATTACACGTTTATGGGAGAGATGTGGAGCATCTGCACACGACATTGCCTTGACGTGACCTTTAAAACGCATGGATAGATTTGGTTGACACATACAAAAAACGCAGTGTGGGTCACATGCGCGCGCACTCTTGCACATGCAAACACACATTGCGCATAACCTGCCAGCCGGGGGATGATTGATGAGGCGAGGATGCAGTGCACAGTCTGGTCGCAGGGTTTTAACATAAGTCACACTGAATCAATTTCCAACACGTACGCGCACACACATGCAGCATGCATGCGTTTGGCACGATCATGCCTTCACTCTCAGTATCAAGCTTGTGTGCACTGAGAGTGTAAAGACCAGCGCAGACTACTGTCCCTCGAGAGAGAAAGTCGATGTGTGTGTGTGTGTCTTAGTACCCCCTCTTAGTATGCAGGCAGAGTATTGCGTGCTCGTGACCGTGCGCGCGGTCCTGCTGCAAACGTTCAGGTGCCAAGAAAAATTCATATTTTACCTTAAAGACGGAGACATATTCACTGGACTGAAAGAGAGTCCCATTACTAATATTAATGTTCCTATTTATCGATCACCTTGATAGATTGCCCTCTCTCTCCACTCATACACACAGAGACACACACACCTCTGTGAAAGAGCAGATGAATGTGCGTTTGTGTTTGAGGGCAGTCAGGGCTCCAAAGACAGAGGTGATTAATTGAGGTGGCCTGATGTGAACAGTTCAACCATATATGTGTGTGTGAACCTGCTTCAGCACCTGGGTCCCTGGTGCCGTAGGCCGACGGTGTGATGAACCACTGACAATGATCTACCTAGACAGACAGTCAGAGGAGCTCCCAGGCTGGAGCTGAGCGGACCACCCCATAGGATTATAATAGAGCAGGATTTTCTTGCTATATGCAAGAAGGTTAAAGATGTTAGGAAAAATCTGTCAAAGTCTGAACATCTGAGATTGAAGTTTAGAAAAGAGATCTGATTGATTGGTGTTATGACTACAAGGAGTGCTGGAAATAAGCTTGATGGAAGAGAGGGAGAGACATGGGTGAAGTATATTAAAGTTTGATTATTGTAGATATAAAGAGAGAATAAAGCAAACCAAATAAAGCAGAGCCAACAAAGAAAAGAGCTAGTTAGAAAAGAGCAGAATAGAACAACAAAACAGCAGAGAAGAAATCAGCTCAGAGGAAAAGGTGACCAGAACTGAACCATGTCAGACAAAACAGAACAAGGAGAAGCATAACGAAGTAAAAACAAGGGAGAAAACAGAAGTAGAATGGATCAGAACAAATGAGAAAAGAATACAAAAAGAGCAGAACAGAAGAAATGAGAGAAGGGAAGAACAAAACAAAAGAACCAGCAAAGGAGGTCAGAAAAAGTGTAGACTAGGGGTTTCAAACGTACAGAAGCTGTCCAGAACTGGCCCAATCCAGCCCGGTGGATGTCTTTGCAACATCTGTTTTTGGGCTTTTTGCTGTATTTTGAATTAGGAAACACTGTGCTGCAAGTCACCTTCTTACTGACAAAGACATTACACCTGGCTTGCCATACCACACCAAAACAAGGTGGTTAAGCCAAGGAGTTATACCTACACGTTTTGTTGCTTTGACAGTAGCATTTCTTTGTCGTGACACTAGACTGAATGAACAAGGAAAATTTAGACATATCTCTATTATCTTTTTTAAGTCATCGCCATCAATTTACAAAATGGACAGCCTGTTCATCATCCATCCTGTAAATTTATGGTTTATTACACGTGAACTTTCAGAAAAGCCCACTTGTATTTATTTACACTAAAAGAAAGAGAACATTTTGGAGATTTTTTAGGAGATTTTACTGCCACTTGAGAGCAAACTGGGATGCTTGTGGCCGATGAACCAAAGTAATTTTGACAACACTGGCATAGAACCTGAACACCAGAGAGTAGAGCAGAACAAAAACATAAAGAGAATAGCGAACAGAGGAGAACAGAGCAGAGCAGCAGATCAGTGTCTCCTGCTGAGCTGGTGTAAGCCTGTAAATGTGATCAGAGTGAATCCATCCCCTACATGCAGCATCTGCAGCTTAATGTGTGTTTAGTCTGTTTGGACTCTTCCAGGTGTCTGCTGCCTGGTCTCTGCCGCTGACACCTCAGACTGTCTCTCTCTGAGCAGCCTGATTTACTGTTCAGTCCAGTGGTGTGTCTGGCTTCCTAACACAGACCAACTACAGCTCTGTGTGGTTGACCGCGCATCTGTGGGCCCCTGTAATTACCATTCGACTCTGTATGTGTATATGAGTGTGTGTGTGTGAGTCTGATGTAGTGTGTTGCCGCTGTGAACTGCCGCTGTGCTGCCAGCGCCGGTCTGGCCACAGGCGAGGAAGCCTGATTCTCAGAGTCGATTCTTGAATAGACCTTTTTGCTTGAGTTGAACATTTTTGCAGCCTGATCATGCAAGCAAGGCAAGCAAAGCAATTCTTGCACTGCAAGCACCTGTCCCATCTCTCGC
>VUQS01070775.1:0-11345 GCA_015108495.1 Heterochromis multidens
AAAAGGTGTAAAATGAGATCGGTGCGGATTATATCATGAGTTACAGCTACTGAGACGCAGAGTGAGGGAGGTCTCTCTCTGTTGCAGCTTCCAGC
Organism: Heterochromis multidens; assembly: GCA_015108495.1. Lineage (NCBI taxonomy): Eukaryota > Metazoa > Chordata > Actinopteri > Cichliformes > Cichlidae > Heterochromis > Heterochromis multidens. The sequence goes on from VUQS01070775.1 coordinate 96, forward strand.
TCCCACGATAGACACGGGATGGACCTAAAATAAATCACCCTGAACCCAAGATAGTACACAGAAGAACACTAACATTCCTGCCCTACTAACTCAAAACTCATGGAGCTCCCATACTGCAACACCCCCTCCCGAAATCGTCCCAAAACACACACACACACACACACACACACACACACACACACACACACACACACGGATAGTCTGTCATACACTGTACAGCCGGCCCTCTTAAGGGGTGAAAAAAAAAAAACATATTTACATTCACATCTGTAGAAAAGAAAATTAAAGTTTTCTCTTTTTTTGTGTGTGTGTGTGTATGTAACATCAAAAAATTTAGAAATAGACAAAATTCCACAGACCTGTGCTTAAAACTTCGCTGATGCAAGAGTTCAAGAGTTAAGGAAAGCATTTGGGAGCACATTGTTTTCTGAAAATACCCAGTGTGTTTGGATTTATTCAATCATTTCTATTAAACCCAGGTCTGGATTTTTGCCAACTTCTGTTTCAGTGATCACCCTCTCTTCTTGTTGCAACCTTTGGTAACACCTTCAGGACGTTAACGGGCAAAAATACGACGCAGCAAAGAGGCAGTGAGTCACAGAACAATTGGAGGCATATTTGTTTTGCTATGATTAAAGGAAGGAAAGCTGTTGTTAACTTCAGGATCAATACTTTGTTTTTTTCCTTCATCAAAACACTTTTTCTTACTACGGTATAAACAGATGGAGCTGATAATGTAATAATACTTTCGTTTGGTTAATTTACTGTAAAAAGAAGTCTTTTTTTCTATTTTTCTGGCAAAAGAGACACTGAAACCTCTGGTTTATACACAGCATCCTGTGCAACCACCCGGTGCGTCACGCCGTCATCACGACTTTGCTGGTGTAATTAATCGACAATTCAAGAACGCTCTTCTAATGAGGACAAAGGAAAAGCACACTTGAGACTCACACACTCTGCAAAATAATAAAAAAAAAAAATAAAGACTCATCCAGAGCGCCGCGGGGTCTGACTGTGTCAGCGGGTTACATCATGAGCATTTCTGTCTGCAGAGTCTGAGACGAGAGTCCAAAAACACAGTGACGTGTGAGCAGCTGGTCGAGAAGGAGTTTTCTAGTGATGTTTATTTACAGAGCAGAAACTGGCGTCGACCTCTGAGGGGCTGAATCCACGCTTTCAACCGCGGTGCCTTCCTAGTCCTGCACTAAAAGGATTGGGGGGATCACAGCACACTTCTGCTGTCTGGTGAACCCCTCCTCAGCTAATTTAACTTCAAAACACTGCAATGAAATTTATTAGTCACCTCTGAGATGAAGCCTCCCTTAGTCTGTAGAGGTTTAAGGATTCACCAGACATCAGCGATGGCCTCACACACATCCAAACACACACACACACACTCACACACACGCGAGCGGCTCTGAAATCAGATGCAGGAATCCAGGAGGGCCTTTTGTTTAGGTGTTGCGGACCGCTAAGGCCTGTTCCAGCTCCTGTCTCCTCTGCTGGATCTGTCACAGGGAGAGCAGAAGGAAAAAAGTATGACTATTATCATGCCACCATATGGAAGCAGAGCTGACAGGTAAAGGTGTCAGCAAGTCACCTTGCAGTAGAAATAGCGGCTGACGGCCTCCTGGGACCAGGGTTCGTGGTAGAATGCTGCCCTCCTCTCCTCTTCAGGGTTCCCCACCACGTCTGTCATTAACTGCAGCCAAAGAGACGGCACAACTGTTAAAACCAGGTCTATTTTTAGCATTAATTAACAAAACAATCCATGCAAATTGCACGGGCACCGATCGATATGCCTGTTCCTGCAACTGTTCATCTCAAGGGTGCTCCAGCTGGGTTTGGACTTTTATTTTGTGTATATATTGCTAAACAGTAATTATGGTCATTAACTGACTAAAACGAATGAATACCCATTAGTGCAATTAAAATGTCAGCCAAAGAGAAATCATCACTACTAAATGATCCTCCCGCCTTTAGTTTCGTTCCTTCTGCATTTTATTTTCCACTTCATTCAATTCAGAGGATATCTGTCAGCTAATGTAAAAGAAACTGCGGGCTTTAAGCCACCGAATGAGTGGAGATATAAACAGAAGTGTAACCTTAAGGTCTCGGCTCTGGGATTTGAGCCAGTCCTGGATGTAGCCCTTGGGATCTCTGGAGAAACTCAGCATGAAGTCCCTCTGGATCTTCAGCTGGTTGATAGACTCGATGGTCTCATGGATCTGAAAAGTGACACACACGACACATCAAAATGCTGTTTTTGTTCTTTCATTTAGCACTGCAGCCATCCTGTCAAAACTCTATGATATATAATAGAAAATGCAAAATATCTCAGGAAAACTGTGACTTTATGTAACAGTGGGAGGGAGCAAGAGCAGGACAGAGACGTCTGACCAGATGCAGCTGCAGACCTCAGCAGTGCAGACATTAACATGGGATTTATACTCCTGTGTCAAATCCACGCCATAGGCATGTCGTAACCACAGACCCCTCTGAAAGCTCTATGCCGTAACCTGACGTGAGGACACTGCACACTCTGGACTCACAGGATGGTGCTGTCAGTCACAAGTTAGTCTGCTTCATCGTCATTTTTGACTCTAATGGGGACCGTGATTTTTCAAAATAAAATGATGCTGAGTTCAATAAGGCCTGAAACTTGCGACTGATCCCTTAAACTCATGAGGAAAGTGTTTACTGAGGTCACAGATCAAGTGAGAGGTAAGGTTGTCTTCTCATAGACTACTATACAATCTGGCTTCTTTTTGCAGCCAGAGGAGTCGCCCCCTGCTGGTCATTAGGAAGAATGAAGCTTTAAGCCGCTCCTTCACTGGCTAGTTTTTGATGTGTGTCAGTTGGTATGATTATTTTATTTGTTCCCTGATTGTCAAGACTTGGGAGAACAAATCCATAAAAACAGAACTGACATATTCTGTCTGCCTAGGGTTGGAGTCAGGGTTAGGTTTGGAGTCGTCACAGATGACAGCTTAGACCTCGAAAGGTTACACAAGAAAGTAACATCAAAAAAATAAAAATAATAAATATTTATTCATCCTGCTACAGAAGCATGTGACACCAGCGAGTTAGCTCATTATTCATGATTATCCATCCTTCAGTGTTTTACAGGTCACATTAATTGATTATTTCACATAGAAACATTGTTCACAACTAGAGGTACTGACCCGGTCACGTATTTGATAGCTGTCTGACTGGTATGTCTTCTGGCATTCTATTTGATATTAAAAAGTGGTGAATTTAATTTGGTGAACACTTTGAAATCCACCCATCCATCCATCTTCCTAACAGCTTATCTGTTTCATCGGGGTGGCTGTAGCTCAGGAGGTAGAGCAGGTCACTGTAATCGGAAGGTTGGTGGTTCGATTCCCTGGCATGCTCCAGTCTGCATGCCAAATATCCTTGGGCAAGATACTAACCCCAAGTTGCTCTCCGATGCATCCATCGGAGTATGAATGAATAGAAAAAGCACTTAAGAAGCATAGAAACAAAAAAAAAAAAAAGTGCTTGTAATGGGTGAATGAGGCATGTTGTTAAAGCGCTTGGAGTACTCCAGTACTCCTATATACCATTCAGTCCATTTCATGGTCATGCTGAGGGGCAGGAGCCTATCGTCTCAGATGTCACATGACCAGTTTTGAATTATCAGTTAATCTAACGTGTGTGTTTGGACTGTGAGAGGAAGCTTGAACACCTACTATTAATGGAAATGATGTTTTTATATTTCTGTCATGCAAGACTTGCATCATGCCGTGTCGAGAGCTTCTCAGAAGTACAGAAATAGGTTCTCTGCTATCATGGAGATACAGCACTGTGCAAAAGACTTGAGCCACCACTCATTTCTTAATATGTTGCTACCAAGGAGCCAGACTTTCTTGTCATTTTTAAAGTGGTCTTGAGCAATAGTTCTCCAGACTTTCTGAAGGTCTTTCAAAGTTTCCTTTTGGAAATTTGCTGCTTTTTCACTCATTTTCAGTCCAGTCCTTTTACCTGACCATTTTCAGAGGAATGTTTTTTTTTGTTTGTTAAGCCATTTAACACTGGCCTATGAATAATTCAAGCATAACAAAGGCACCTAACTCAAGGGATGAACCTGTGTTGTGTCTACACATAACAGACAACTTAGCAGTAGTTTTAAATTGTATCTTTAGGCACTTTGTTACTAGCAGCCTGTCCCAAAAACACATAATTTGTTCCCATTTCTTAGACCCAATTTACAAAAATGCCAAAGATAACACAGTTTGACAGGCAGAAAATAGGATTTTTGCACTAACAAGGTGATTCCCAAAGAACTACTAGCTGAAAACTTGTCTGTCATGTATGTGTCCTTATAAAATTGAGGAAACTGAACAAGTGGAGGACAAAAGAACATGTGGCAGGTCTAAAAATCTATCTACCTGAAAATCATGTCCTTAAGAAATAGGAAAAAATCCAGCAAAGTACTGACACAGAACCAGAGAAATGCATCTGGACCTTCAGTTGATTCATCTACTGTTCACTGAAGCCTCATCTGAAATGGTCTTCTATGAAACATGGTGGTCCATGTGTGTTTGCAAATGTTTCAATAAATCGCTGCCACCTACTTTTGCACAGTACTGTATAAAATGACTTCAAGCTGGCCAAAATATTGTAAAAAAGAAAGAAAACTCTGTCTCGAGCAGCAGTCCATGTTCTCAATGTGTTCTGTGTCACGTGTACTTCTGCACTGGTTATTTGTCCCACCCTTCCTTCCTGCTCAGCTCCGGCAACAATGCCGATTATAAAGTTAAAATCTGTCAGTGAAACATAAATAACAGCCTCCACATTGATCACAGCGGGGTGTGAAATCCACGGCAAACAAACTACTTCAATAATAAAACAGCTCCCTTTGTAAATAATGTACATTAAAATGTGTTATTCCCACATTTCACCAGCGCAGTGTAACATGAAAGAAGACGTGCTTTACAAAGAAAGAGTATTCTGTGATGACGGTGATCTCACCTTGTTGTCGAGTGAGGCAATTTCCTGCTGGTTGGCAGTGGAGAGGAGGAAGCTGCTCATCTGGCTCTTCAGGGGGTCGTCCACCTCCACATCGATGTCGTAGCAGGCCGTCTTCTTCTGGTCGTTGGGGTCCACGCTGAAACAAAACAGATCAGTAAAATGTTAATCTATGCAAAGTGAGATATATCTTTACAGGGAGAAAGCTTTCAATAAATCCGCCTTGGAGCCTTCAAGTCCATTCAATATATTATCCCAAATTAAAGTTTTGTTTTCTTATTTGTTTCCTTTTGTGTAGTCAATAATAACCTCCCTGAATCATACTAGGTTTGTATCACACACCCCATTACTCTGGTGTGAAGTCACCCAGAGTGTGCTGCCGTAATGGTTCTATTTTGTTTGGCCTTAAAATATTCTGTTTTATATGCTAAAAGATGCTGTACTTAATTCTTTTATAATGAAAAAGCCAGCAGAAAGTTTCAAGGTAAATGCATTTTCATGCTATTTGAATGTAATATCTCTTTAAATAGCACCTTTTTGTACAAATGCAAGGATAAAAATGCAAAACATGGTGTAAAAACGCTCCTTGGTCAATACTTAATTGTGTTATTTATCTGCTGTGATGCATATTTCAGCCAGGAGACTGTTCATCTTAATGAGACTTCTCTGTGTGCATTAAAAGGAGAAAATCTACCTGATAACATGGTTGATGACGATGGGGTCAGGGGGCAGGAGGAGGTTGGTGAGTCGTTGAGGGATCTCAGAGAACTTCAGCCGGGGGCAGTCGAAAATCTAAAAATAAAAATCACTTTCCTTTTAAAGTGAACCTGTTATGCTCTTTCCTTATTTTCTGACATACACAAGGCAGACAAAAGTCTTGGGCCACCTACACATTACACCTACAGGAGCTTTTATGACATCTCACTCTAAATTGGTGCCCCCTTTGCAGCTGTAACTGCGTCCCCTCTTTTAAGAAGGCTTTCTACATGACTTTGGAGTGCATCTGTGGAAATTTTTGCCCCTTCATCCAGGTCAGACACTGATGTTGGACGAGAGGCTGGCAGTCTCCGTTCAAGTTCATCAAAGGTGGGCTATGTGCAGGCCAGTTGAGTTTTTCCACACCATACTCATCCTACCATGTCTTTATGGACTTTGCTTTGTGCAATGGGGGCCTTCCTCAAACTGTTGCCACAAAGCTGGAAGCATAGAGTTGTCCAAAATGTCTTGGTGAGGTGAAACATTAAGATTTCCCTTCACTGGAACTAAGAAGTACGGAAACAAAATTTCAACTTGAAACTTGAACTTGAAATTTCGAGTTATTAAGTTAAAATTTAAACATGAATTGAAAGTTCAACTTAGCTCTGCCTGGTAAAAAAAAAAATGTCTTTTCAGTGGTGGAAACAAGATTCCATAAAGATGCCCAGGCCAAAGCCCAGAAAAACAACCCCACAGCATTATCCCTCCTCCAACATGCTTTCCAGTTGGCACATTGCAGTCAGGCAGGTGACGTTCTCCTGGCATTCGGCAAACCCAGACTTGTCCATCAGACTGCCCGATAAGGAAGTGAGATTCCTCAAGCCACAGAACACCTTTCCGCCACTCCAGAGTTCAGTGGCGGCATGCTTTACACCACTCCACTACACTTGGTGATGCAAGGCTTGCATGCAGCTGCTCAGCCACGGAAACCCATGCCACGAAGCTGCCACCATGTGCCTCAGCACTCAGTGATCCCACTCTGTAACTTTGTGTGATCTGCCACTTCGTAGCTGAGTTGCTGTGGTTCCTAAATGTTTCCACTTTGCAATAAAACCACTTACAGTTGGTGGTGAAATATCTAGCAGGGAAGACATTTCACAAACTGACTTGTTGCAGCGATGGTGTCCTACTACAGCACCATGCTCGAATTCAGTGAGCTCTTTAGAACGACCCATTCTCTCACAAATGATTTTATACACCTGTGGGAATGAGACTGAAAACACCTGAATACAAAGTTTAAGAGGTGTGGCCTAAAATTTTTATGTATATAGACAAAGTGTTCCAATCGTAGATGCCCACATTAAAAAAATAATGAGGTCAGTTTATCTACAAATAATCTTTATGAGCCAAAAATTCAATCTTCAGACTGCTCTAAACCCTCAGTTTCAGATTGTTTTTTTCTGCTCTTGGCTCTTTATGATGTTATAGATTGGGGATATCCCAAATATTCACATAATAGGCATAGAGCTCTGGTTGGAACAGAAAAAATGTGATTGTTATTAAAAGCTCCAACAAACCCAAAATCCAGAATTTAACAACTAAAGGTGAAAAAAAAAGCCTAAACCAGGAAACAGATTGGCACAGGAATGCACAGAGGGAAAACAGATCTAAGGGAATATATAAACAGAAAAAAAAAGCTGATTGTAAAACGAAACACAGGTGGGAACTATCAAACACAGGTAAAATTAAAGAGGGCGGGGCAGATGATCACAAAGGAGAGGAAAAAACAAAAACAAAACAGGAAGTAAAAGCAACGTAAGACACATGAGAAAAACTAGCCTTCAAAGCAAACCCGAATAAATAACTAACACATAGACATGAAAACTAACACTAAACATAATGTCAGAGACAGGGGAACACATGGACCAGCTAAAAACAGAGCGCTCATTTGTTCTTCTGCCAAAGCAAGAGCTGAGGTGGAGGTATGTGATCACTGCTGTTTGTCTACCCAAAAACTTGGAGAGCACAGGCAGAGAGAGAGGAACCAGTTAAATTATGGTGCTGATCCAAATCACTTTCCTTAAAACTGCAAAACAAGACACTGGCTTTGGTGGAGTTTTTATACATACTGCTCAAGTTGCCCTGGTGAAATCATATTTTCAGCAACACCGAGAGTCCCGCACCTGTTGGAAATACTTGTCACAGTTGATGTACTCCTTGTCATGCGAGTCCTGCAGCTTGTTGGTCTTCACGTACTGCCAGAGGGCCTGGATGATGCAGGAGCGAGTCTGAGTGTGAATACCGAGCAGGCGAGCCAGGCGAGGGTCCAGCTTAAACTGGGGAGGCTGCAGAGACAATATAATCACATTACAACGCTTTCTACAGCCGCCCACATCAGAAGCTTTACATCAGCTCCATCACATCATTCACTCTTATCGTATTTCCCCGGCTTGGAAACAGATGTAAGGCTTAAACGGTGTTTTAAATGGACTGTAATGTTTGTTCAGGCTCGTGTTTATCAGCAACGTGAGGCCTGCAGGTTGTCACTACAACAGCTGATCTCGAGGCACGGATTAGTCACGGAGTAGTAACGGTCTATTTATGGGCAGCGCAGCGAGATGGCGCGGCGCCCTCACCTGGTATTCCAGCATCAGCAGCAGAGTGCAGCGAACGCTCACGTCTCCCGGTCGCTTCACCTGGAAGCCGTCCGTCTCCTGGGTGGTGGGTGTGCGGTGCCACTGAAAGAGCAAAGAGAATGCAACACTTGGATCAAACCAAACTCAGCAGGTTAATTAATCTTTTTTTTTTTTTTCCACTTCATTAGTTGCTTGTTTTACACTTTTTTTCCAGCTACGATAACACATTTTTGGCTATACAAGGTCATGGCTACCAGAGGACAGATCCCCTTGACGATGGTGTTCCTCTGACTTTTAATATACTGCCAGGATGAAGTTGAAATACCAATACCAGACTTTTCCACTCCGTATTTATTGTGGCCAAGAATTGACAATAATATATCAAATTTAATTTTGTTTCTTGTCTATTTTGTCTCCTGTTTGGCAAACAAATTAAAACCTCATTTACCCATTCATATAAGCACTTTTTTCTATGCACAATACAGTCCTAGAGTGCCTGCATCTCCCCAAGAACACACACAGATTTCTCAGAAAGTCCAACCAAGCCAGTCAAGAAAATAATTAAGTGGCCCAAGATGTGCAATGCAAAAGAATGCTCCAGGTTTGATGACGATTTGGACAAAAACCTTGAAGTTGCACAGGTAGGATGACTAGGAGAAGCGGTGGAAAGAGTCTCCTGTTGGCTTTGGTTTAAGAGTTTTGAGTTTTAAGAGGTTTGTTTTGGGGGTTTTAGAAATCTTACTCAGACTGTAAGGAGGTGGAAAATCTGCACAAATGTGCACAAAACCAGGACATTCTTCAGCTTTCTAGCAGTATTTATTTTGACCAGTAGCACTAAATTGGTATGAGGTTAAATATCTGCAGATAATAGAAAGAAATTCAATAAGGACCTGGTCATATACAACTATCCCAATAATATTCTAAGTAATTTTTGCATTTCAGAACCTCTTCAGCATCTAACCTTAGAAGTTATTTACATCTCTGTTTTATTTTAACTACTCAGAAACAGGAAAGAAAAACACTTTAAAACTCAGTCTTGCAGTAACCTGGCAAGCAATCCAAAGTAATGTTTTCCTGCAACCAATGGCTGATTCAGAACACATTACGTGCTTATTGTACCTCAAGGTAGAAACAAAATTCTTTTGATGGAAAGTCATTCAAAGAGAAGCACCTGAGCGCATGGGTAAAACACCCTCTTAAAAAGAGGAACCTTGAGAAGTCATAATTTTCACTTTGAAAGTCCTGAAGTGTTTTTTTTTTTTTTTTTTAAGTCGGTACATTATGTGAGGACATGAAGTGAAGGGCAGCTAATGGTTGTTTTTAATAAGTAAGCAGTTGTTTTCTCCAGCTCTCGCATGTTTAAACAACCTTGCATGTTGGAAATTTTAAAAACCATCTCCTTTCTGCTGTTACAGAAAAGAAGAAAAGAGAGGGCAATTCACTCTGTCACTCTGTTTTAGTTTGCATTTACCCAATGGGAATATGAAAAGCAGCAGGTCAGCTGGGGTTATTGTACCTCAAGATTTAACCAGACATGACAAGATAAAAATTTTCAGTGAACGTCTCTGCACTGCAGAATCAAAAGGTCGTCACTGACCCTGACTGGATGGCTGAACAAGGCAGGTTCACTGATTTCTGCTAAGCATACAAAAGCTTCACACAAATCAGCTAAGCTTCCTAAACTAATGGACGAGACCTCAAATGAAAGCAAAGACCTGCCTTTGTTCAGCTGTGAATGTTGTCCAAGCTGGGTGAGGAGATTAAACGACATCAGAGCTTCACTTCACTTTGGTTAAGGAATCGTTTCAGAAAACTGACTTAGCTTTGAATTAGCTTTCTTGCCAAAAGTTAGATGAAAAGATTGATGCTTTTCTCACATTAAGTCTGTTATAAAAGTAAAAGTAAGCAGTTCTAATGATATGTGATGCAGCATGTAAAAAAAGCCGGCCAAAGACGCAGAGCATCAATAACGACAATAACGATGTGTGGATCGTGATCAATCGATGGTTTCTTGTAAACCTAGTGGAGTTTTATCAGAAGTTTAATCTAGAGCCCAACTGATTTATCGGCAGGCAGATATTAGGTATTTGTCAATATATCAGTATCGACATTTATAACATAAAATTTAAAAAGTAAAGAAAAGACAGGGGAAACACCCTTCAACCATGTTATGAGTGTTGATGTTGCATTATTTGGCCACCAGAGGGCACTCTGCAATTTCCCTATTTAGAACGCCACAAATGCCACAACCAGCTGATCCGAGCAGAGTCGGACAGAGCGTAAACGAATAAGTAAGTAACTACAAATAACAAATGTTAGGGAAATCTGTTTATGTTTTGTGTGTCTATAAGACAAAAAAAAAAAATATATATATACACACACCACTCCTGACACCCACACCGGAAACCATGAAGAGGCCACTAGGAGAGCTGCAACCAGTCCTGAGGAGTCAGCTGAATGGGAAGAACAAGATCCGGGCAATCAACACCTATGCCCTGCCCGTCATCAGATACCCTGCTGGGATAATAAGCTGGCCAAAGGAGGAGATTGAAGCTAGTGACATCAAGACAAGAAAGCTCCTTACCATGCATGGAGGGTTTCATCCCAAATCCAGCACCCTGAGACTGTATGCTAAGCGGAAGGAAGGAGGCCGAGGACTAGTGAGTGTCAGAACCACTATCCAGGATGAAACAACAAACATCTATGAGTACATCAGGAAGATGGCCATAACTGATGATGTGCTTAGTGAATACCTCAGGCAGCAGAAACCCGAGAAAGAAGAGGAGCAAGAACAGGAACCATCGTAGGACAGGACCCTGTACGGCATGTACCACCGGCAGATAGAAGAAGTGGCTGATATCGAGAAATCCTACCAATGGCTGGACAAAGCTGGACTGAAAGACAGCACAGAGGCACTAATCAT
>VUQS01070782.1:0-22500 GCA_015108495.1 Heterochromis multidens
ACCACAGACTGATAGAACATCTGCAGCATTTTACTGGAGAGGTCAAGAGATCTTAGTTTCCTTAACAAAAAGAGGCGACTCTGCCCCTTTTTGTATAGTTTGTCTGTATTCAGGGACCAGTCTAGTTTGTTATCTAGGTGTAAACCTAGATATTTATATTTTTTTACCACCTCTATGTCCACCCCACAAACTTTCACAGGCTGGACAGGGGGCCTGAATCTTCGGAAATCTACTATCATTTCCTTCGTCTTAGAGGTGTTCAATATGAGGCTGTTTTTGTGACTCCAGTCGCTGAAGGCTTTTACAAGATCCCTATATTCAGATTCCTGTCCATTCCTGATACACGCCACAATGGCAGTGTCATCTGAGTATTTCTGGATGTGGCAGGACTCAGAGTTGTATTTGAAGTCTGCTGTATACAGTGTGAACAGGAATGGAGCCAGGACAGTCCCCTGTGGAGCCCCTGTGCTGCTCATTAATGTCTCAGAAACACAGTTCCCCAACCTGACAAACTGTGGCCTTTCTGTCAGGTAGTCTGTGATCCAGGAAACAAAGGAGGAATCTACTTCCATCTCTGTGAGCTTGTCTTTGAGTATAGGTTTACTGCAGACATATTTGTGGTCCAGACAGTCTGGTTGGAAGTTTAAAAACACCTTCTCAGCTTTTTTTTAAAAATTTTTTTATTTTCTTTATGAAATGCTGTGTTATTTTTGCCCATGCTGTTTATTTAAGTAGGCTACAAAACAAGCCTACATATCAAGTGTTTGCCTAACTAAGTGTTTCACGCTACAGCTCCTTCCCATTCTAAACTTCATTACCCATAACCCCGTGCGACAAAAGCCGCTCAAGCTGACGACGTGGCCGAGGTACGGACCGGGGCGATTCAAACAAGGCAGACCGGCTTTGTTTGTAGCTAGCTCATAGAGTTGGAATTCAGATGTTTGATAAAGTCTGTCTGAAACTTTAAATTCATCACTGTGTGTAACAATGTCCGGGAAAATCAAGAGCCGAAGTGCCGCAAACGCAGACTCGATATCTGGCGGCGTGTCGTGCGATGAGCGCATCTTGCGGGATTGTCATCAACTGTACATGGATCCCGACAGCGGTGAGTTGGCTGACGTACAAGTCCTGGGACTGAAAGCATCTCGCCTGACGGCTACAGCTTTCACCTGTTTGATAGTAAAGTTAATAAAACAAACAGTTTGCTGACCGGGGGCTAGCTAGCTAACCTTGTTTATAACTGCCTTCTCCCGAAGCACGGGGCGGGCTAACCGTTAGCTGCGTTAGCTAGTGAGGACTTTGTCATGTTTGCCTGTCAACGTTAACGCTGGTTACACCAGTCATCCAATAATATGGCACTTTGGTAGTCGCATTGTTTTTGATGTAACTCCTAATAATAGGCTTACAAAAGGCAGACTTTATTCTTCAGGGGCGCACCTAGAAGTTGTGGATAAAGTACCTCCAGTATTAACAGCACAGGGTTATCAGCTTAGTCAGAGATCTCACTGAAATCCAGATAATTACCAGACAGAATGGTAGGTGAAGAAATGAGAATGATGAGAGTAAGATGACTGTCATCCTGTCATCCTGTCATCCTCATGGTATTTACTTAGAGAAGTAGTTGAGAACTTTGCATTCAGATTACAGGTAATCTTGTCCTTCACATGCTAAATACCACTTAGTGTTATTAATGAGTCCCACCATCACACCATGTTTTTTTTTCACCGTCTGTATTGTACTCATTGTACTCTGTTATGTTCAGGTTTGATCACAGTGGCCGAATCGGTTGGTGTGAAGTTGCTGCCGCCCAGAAAAAAAATCACCGTGTTGCTGATGGGAAACCACTCTGCTGGGAAAAGCTCCTTCATCAACTGGTAAATATATTTTACAGACATATTTGTGTAAGTGCAGATAGGTGGCAGATTTAGGCAAAAAAAAAAACCCTAAATGTTTGACCCCCACAGTAATGGAATCTGGTGTCTCTGGCGGGGTTTAAGTCAGCTTGTTTCCTTACAGGGGATTTATACTTCTGTGCTAAATCTACACCGTAGGTATGTGGTAACCGCAAACCTTTCTGAAACCCTATGCCATAACCTACACTGTAACATGACGTGCACCTCCCTGGAAATGTAACTACATGTCACGTCGACATGTAATAGCCCCCAGCTATTGTGATTGTCCTGTTCAGTACTTGATTAGTACTTGATTCCTCCTGTGCGTTTCCGGCTACTTTTTCACCGCAGTTTATCAATGAGAGGATAACAATCATCACCTCAGTATAAGGAATAATAATCTTAACCTCAATATAAGGTCTCATAGATGTCAGCAAATTCCTGGAAGGAGATTGCTGAAACCTACGTCGTAGGCTCTACTAAGATTCACCGCAGAAGTCTAAATCAGCCGTTAGAGGGAAGGGTCAAACTAAGTGGGTCTGAGCGATCACCATCCTATTTCTGTCCTGATGGGCATGGTGTGTTTTAGGATAACCATGTGCCCATGTATAAGGAATATCAAGATCAAGATCTTACTGTTTTTATTGGTCAGGTATGTGGAAGAGCACATCCAGCGCACTGGAGTAGCCATTGAGACCCAAGGCTTCAGCTTTGTTACAAGTGGACGCAAGAGAGAGTCTCTCACAGTAAGTGCTGTGGTACATTTTTACTGTTTTTGAAACGGGTGTATAGGTGGTTTGTAAAAGCTGGTGTTTTCAAAAGGCACGTCTCATTCCCATCATGAGCGATTTCATCTTTAAAGTGTCAGCCATCTGCTTCTCCTAACAGAGATTTATTACTTGAACCAAAATGAGTTCCTCTCTGGTGGTTTCAGTGATTCAGGAGTACCTGACATCTGGTTTACAAATTTCTCAAAGTTCTACTTCATTATTATTATTATTATTATTATTATTATTATTTTATTTTTTGTTTTTAGGGAAATGCCACCCTTCATCTGTATCCACACTTCAAGCCTCTGCAGGAGTTTAAAGGTAAGAGACTTCAGGCACTTTAATAGGTGCCCAGAGATTTGCTATATACGGTGTTTTGTAGTTTGTTCTTTTTAGAATTCATTCAAAATAATTTGTATGTACGAACAAAACAGTGTTTAACAAGTGGCTTCCAAACAGTGATGTTTGTTGTGACAGTGAAAGATTTCTGCTGGTAATTATGCTGTTTTTTTGTTTTTTTTTTAAATAGGAAAGGCAGCATTTTTGCAGTAACTGTGTGGCTTTGTTCTTATTCCACTTTTTAATGTTTGGCGATCACTATCAAACAGTTTCTCTGAATTCTTTCCCAGGTGTTTCCGAGTACTTGAGCACAGAGATCTGCACATCTCGACAGAAACGGTTCAGCTTGGTGACGTTTGTTGATTCGCCAGGGTTGGTGGATGGCGATATGAAGTATCCGTTTGACGTGGATGAGGTTATCCTGTGGCTGGGTGGGTTTCTGCTGTCTCACCTTGGCTGCTGAGATTTTGTTATCATGGGTTGTGGGTCTTCTGGTAGCTGTTTTAAATGGTCTTCCTTTGGTAATACAGGATAAGAGAGGTAGCTCTTCTTATATTGTTTGATCTGTGAAACTAAAGGTACTATAAAGGCACCTGAAAGAAACAGGTGTGTGGGGCTCTCCATCACAGGGAACGATCAGTCCAATGTTTGTCTATCATTAGTACTTTTAATTTGCTATAGTGAGCTGAAACTTGGGTTTCCTAGTTTAACTATTGGTCTCACTCCTAACTTTATGAGCCAGCTTTGGTTGCTTCGACACAAAATGTCATCTTTACGTGGTTTAAGTTCATAGTGTGACTAAATAAGAGGGAAGCAGAAAGAATTTCAGAAGTTCCACACACACACCTTGATTACGATGCAGTTTAATGTGATGAGAAAAAATGAACAGGATTTCTTCTGTAGAAAATAATGCTCCTTCCCACTGTCACTCTCAGGTGATCTTTGTGACCTAATTCTGGTCTTCTTTGACCCCATGGGTCAGGCTCTATGCAAACGCACCCTCAACATTGTGGAGAGTCTGAATGAAAAACACGGGGACCGGCTGCGGTTTTACCTGAGCAAGGCTGACGAGGCCGGAGGAGAGTCAGACAGACAGGTATGCACACCAGCAGCTGCTTTAAAATGTGTGGTAGGAGAGTCAACCCTCTGAACAAACAAAAATACATTATTCTCTTAGTATTAGATAATTCCTGCCCACACTCTGCAGTACAGTTTCAAAGTATACTGACCAGGTATGTTTTGCCAGTCTGGCTATGAGAATTTTTAAAAACACCTGCACTGGGTATGGAAAGATTTTTGAGCGTTTTAGGCTCAACATACCTCACTGACTCATTAATCTTGCTTCCTAGCACATCCCTCTGATCACTTTTAGGTTATTTTCTGTGCTGAGTATATCTCTTAACTGCTTAGGTCACCATGGTAACTTACGCTGAACACATAACCTGTTTTGGATTAGGTTATGTTCAGAGTGACAAATGAAAATTGTCTGGCAGTGCCACATTTTCACTGATTCTTTTCCCAAGGACGTGCTGTAAGTGCGATATAGATTCTCTGCTGAAGGAATTTGTTGCATATATGCAGCCAGTTGAGCCGTATCTTACTAAAGCTGGCATCCATCCATCCATCAATTCAGAGTTGTGGGAGGGGGTGCTGCAGCCTTATGCATGTTATGCAGAAAATGAAGTTCATAACTCTTTTTGTGCTTGATCCTTATCTGCTGCAAACTCTGTTTTATGCTGATTAAATTGTAGCTAATAGAACACAAATTAGAAAATTGATCAGTCTATTTGTATTCATCACAAAGAAAATTCAGTCAATATAAATCATTTCAGTTTGAAATTCCACCAACTAAAGTGATTTTCTGTCATTAGGCTATGGCACAGGGTCAGATCTGATTAAACTTTCCTAGCTGCAGCACTGCACTTCTGTTAATATCCTGGATTGATGCAGGTGTACTCAGTTGATCCATTTTGTCCAACCTTGGTTAACAAATAAAGCTGACAACTAGTGTTACCGCTGACTGGGGCTTTTGGTTTTGTTGAGCCGGCTAACACAAAGTACGCCCCTCTGGGCAGCCCAGAATCGCAGGATCAAACAACTGTTTTCAGTCGGGACAGTTCACAATTTGGTTTTAATGATTATTTCAAACTAATTGCACTGTTTTGTAAATATATTACGCTGTAAGGTTTCATAAAAGGTCTGCAGAATCTGCTTCTGCTTGTGTGTGTGTGTGTGTGTGTGTGTGAGTGAGAGCAGTTGAAAATCTCATTTATTCGTGTATGCAGAAGTACAGACACAGACTGAGGAAAAGCAAACCTATTCAACCCTTGCTATTCTATAGCAAGATAATATTTGTTTAAACACGACGACATGCTGTTGCAGTACTCAAATGCACCACCCACATGACTAATGTGGGTGGTGTATTTCTAAATTCCCTGAGTTTACATTACTAATTCACAGAATTACAGTACATACAGTCCATAATCTCTCTATCAATAGCAGAAAAATGCCATCTTTGTTCAGTCTCCTCCTGACTCCTGGATCTTTTGTAACTGCTCTCCCAGAGGGTGATGATGCAGATTGTCCAGGAGCTCTGCAAGCGGCCAGGACTCAACAAGTGTGGTTTTGACATGCCCACCATCTACATTCCTAATCCAAACAAGGTAAAAGGGCTTCTTTCATCTTATCCTTCTGCCTTCCTTACTCTTTCTGTACATACAAAAGTCACTGGTTGGTATACATTACTTTTTTTTTTTTTCCTTTTCTTTTTTTCTGTTTGTGTTTGTGCCGTCAGCCAAGCCGCTGTATCAACCAGATCGAGGAGGTTTGCCGTACCATCGAGAAAACTATAAACCAGACAGTCCAAAATACACTCAACTCTCTGGAGAGGGACTGCGAGCTCATTGTTGAGGCTATCGCAGACAAGCTCAGTAATGACAGGTAACACAAAGACACTTTCTTTGTAATTCACGCTGCACTGACATCCTCTCATAAAAGCTGCTTTCAGCCGCTCCCTTATTCACAAGGGGTCACACAGCGGGTGGCTCCACATGTTTGTTTTGGCGGGTTTTTACACTGGATGCCCATCCTGATGCAGATTTGTGTCTCCTCCCGGGATCAAACCAGGGATCTTTTGGTTGTTTGGTGAATGTGTAAACCACACTTTGGAGCCACTCCCTCTCACACTGATCTTAATTGTTTTAGCTGTTTGTTGTCCTTGCACATGGTTCCTTTTTTTTAGCTGATAATTTTAACAGTGTGTTACCACTTTTAGTTGCCCTACACTGAGCAGGAAGTGAAGTGGAAATATAAGGACTATTGGGAATCCTTAAGTAGGAGTATTTAGAAGTATTTATTGAAATGGGAATGTGTGAGTCAGTGTCACTTCGAATTACTCTTCGGAGAATAACCCCTGACCATCTGTTCATGCAGGCAGACAAGTGTTGAAAATCGACGCGCACGCTGCAAGAGCTGCTTCCTGACTCTGCTGGGTTTCAGCGTCCCTCTGGCTCTGATGGCATTTCTGGTGCTGGGTGTTCTGTCCGAGGAGCTGCTGGAGGTGGCTCTGGGCCGGGAGGGGAGAGATGCACTCTCCCTCTACCTGGTCAGTGTCCAAGCACGCTCATCACTCATAGCTGTTGAAATTGTTGGATAGTCTTCACATAAGGCTGCTCTTGTGTTCTGCAGACTCCCGTAGTGAAAATATTTGAGTCCCTGTCTGTGGAGCAACAGCTTTATGGCTGTGCTGGGCTGGTACTTCTGTCCTTCCTCCTGCTCATCATTGCACGCTTCACCTTCAGGTAGGTGGCTTCGCAGTGCCATCAGAGCTTTTAGACTTCATTTTCATTCATTGTAATGTTTTGTATTTTTGTACTTATTCCATATTAAACCTTTCCTCAAATGTGCTCTTATTTATATATTTCAGTTTGCTGTGTTTGCCTCCTTCCTATATTCCACTTTTCTAGATTTTCAGTTTTCCTGCTTTTCGTCATCTTATTTTATCTTGCGTTTTATTAAATTAATTAGAATCAGAAATAGAATCAGAATACTTTATTAATCCCTGAGGAAATTATGTGGTTACAGTTGCTCCAGGACAGTAAGAAATTAATTATCTTATGTTTTGGACTTGGCCACTCGAGACAATGCATTATAATGCAATAACATCACAATGACTTAAGGAGCTGGTGTTGAACATTTTTAAACTGTTTTCCAGCATTTTATAGACAGAAGACAAAGTAGTCAAATTTATAATGTTACTATTTTTGCACAATTTTCTACATGCCCTACATTGTGCTCCACGTCCCTCCACCTGTGGCACTTTCACGTTCTCCTGAGGGATCAAAGATGAAGCAAAAAGTCTGTCAACTTCATGACCTCTAGTTTTCCTTTTTTTTGTAATTGTGGTTTGTTGATAAGTAGCTGCATGTGATAATCAGTATGCATCCCTGCTCTTCCACCTTCAGCACGATGTGTGTGTTCACTGCGAATCTCATAACATTCCTCCCTTTAATTCTTTGCAGAAGTCGACCCACTCTATCAAACAAACAGAAAAGACAGCTACAGGAGAAGCTGGAGTACGTTCAGGAGGTGGTCAAGACCAAAAAGGTAGCATATCTGTCACACTGTGTGTGTGTGTGTGTGTGTGTGTGTGTGTGTGTGTGAATGCACCGATCAGATATCAGTTTGATGCTGACTCACAAAGCTAGATTGGGCATTCATTCAATTCACTTGTATGTGTTTCGTACACCAAAGCATCCTCAGCAGTGCACCGATTGCTAATAGGAGTGCGAACATACAACAGTAACTGGTCAAGTTAATGCAGCACAACTCACAAGATGACGCTTTCTCTGCCGGCTTCCCGCTCTTGTCACTCTTGTTATGATCGGGTTAACACTTGTTGGGAAGCTTTAATTTCACTTCCCAGTGGTGGTGCAGTGCTTAGCACTTTGGCCACACAGCAAGAAGGTCTAGGGTTTTGAATCCAGTCTGGGCTCTTTCTGTATGGAGTTTGCATGTGAATGTGAGTGGTTGTCTGTCTCTCTGTGGTAGCCCTGCGATAAACTGGCAACCTGTCTCGTATATAATATTATACTACAGTATATTTCTAACTAACTATGCAGCTCATTTTCTTTCTCTTGACAATACTTTCTTTAAAGATAAAACACATTTTGGGGTCAACTTGAAACAAAGGCAGATGTGAAATGTAAAAGTGAGGTCAGAGGTCAAATGTGACATGCTGTTTGGATGCAGACTATAATGTGATATTTAGAATCCCCATATACCAGTATCATTTCCTAAATGTGGCCAATACAAACAAAGGCAGCAGAATTTTAAGCAGTTTTAAAGTTCAAAGACGTTTTATGAAAGTTTGACCTTATTTGACCTTGATGAAGAGGTCAGAGGTCCAAAGTAACATAATATTTAGAATCCCCATATATAATTTCCTATATACCTATATGTTGTCAATACAAACAATGACTGTGAGAAACATAGTTTTAAATAGCTCTATATATCATTATTATCACTTTGACCTTCAGATCAATCTATTGACCTTGAACAGCAGGTCAGAGGTCAAACGTGACATGATATTTTCAGTCTTTATATGGTACTTTTTATATGTTGACAATACACAGCACACTTGTAAGAATCATAGTTTCTAAGTTATAAGGCTTTTTGTCCGTTTTCAACCAATTTATCATTAAGTTGACCTTGAAAACCTTGGTGGATGTAAATCAAATTTTAATGGATTGTTAACATGAACCCACAGTTTTATCAGAATTCATTCAAAACTTTTCGAGCTATCGTGTTTACAGACAGAATGACACTCACGCACGCAAACGCTACCAAAAACCTACAAATGTGTATTGTCAACATATATATGAATTTTACTAAACAGTGAAATAAATGTTACACATGTACTATATCCACATAAATAAAAAATAATAACAAATAATTATACTCAAAATGATGTCAGATATATTAAAATTTGTTTCAACAGGGTAAATAAGAAAAGCCTGCACTTTGCACTTGTTTTTACTGCACTAC
Organism: Heterochromis multidens; assembly: GCA_015108495.1. Taxonomy (NCBI): domain Eukaryota; kingdom Metazoa; phylum Chordata; class Actinopteri; order Cichliformes; family Cichlidae; genus Heterochromis; species Heterochromis multidens. The sequence goes on from VUQS01070782.1 coordinate 9,047, forward strand.
AAACTTCTTAAAGTACTTTTAAAAAGAACAAAGAAAACAAAATGAATAGATACAAAATATAATACTATTCCCTTAAAAGTAAATACTGCCCAAAGAGTGAGCTGCCTTGGTGGAAGTTTGCGTATGTTTTGTATATTAGTAAAAGAAGATAAGCATGTTAGGTAATGTGAGATAGAAAAAGCTTAGTGTGGACAATAAGACTAGAAAAGCGCTGTACAAATACCAGCCCATATTTTGTAAGAATATGTAGTCATTTGCTTCTGTACTCAATTTTGCAACTTTTTAAAAGATCCATATTTGAGTTTTTATATTAAGGTACAAAGTTGTCACCAGATGTTTGAGACTGGTCTCTGTAAGATAGAAAACACTAGGGTACAAATAAGTACCCTGTATCCAGGGTATGACAGTACCTTAGAGGGTACACCCCCAGTGGCAAGCTGTGGATATAAAAAAGTGTTCCAGCACCTTAAGTTAATGTATAAATATATCTGACTGGCAGTGCCATACATAATAAAGCAAGTAAACAAATAAGGTTCATCCGTGGTACTTACCTTTACTGTCTAGAAAATTACAGAGAGGGGCGAATGTCCTTTATTTGTTTCTATGATAGCAGGTCATTTCAAATAGCCTCCTTCACTGTCATATTCTGACTCCTTTTATGAATAAAAGCTTTTAGCCAAAAACAATTTTTCTGTTCCCAGTACAAAGTCAGACCTTTTTTCTGCATTTAAACACCTACGCTGGTCCATAAACATCTGACAGTTGCTGGAGCGGTTTCAGGAGAGGTAGCAGGTTCTTATTGCCTGTTAGTGCGAAAAGACAGATGGTGCGGCATGGTGCCTCAGTGGTTAATACAGCATAAAGCTGCTGGACTCAATACTCAGCCCTTTCTGTTTGGCTCTGTTGTCCGAGTTCTCAACTTTTCTGCAAGGTCAGGCGTATTGGAAACTTTAGATTTCCCATCGGTGTGAATGGCTGTATGCTGGTCTGTTTCTGTGCGATGAATGGCTTTAAGCTCAGCCCATGCCACCTTTAAGGCATGCAGGAGTAAATCTAATCCGCTATTTAAATTAGACCTGCAATGAGATACTTCGATTTTGACTTTAAAGGCACAGAGTTAGGCTTCTACTCTCTTTACAGCCATCCCCGCTAATGGGGCTACATGAATAATTAGAACATAGTATAATAGCCGACAGCCATGTTCTCATTTATTTATCCCAAAGACGCTCTTTCCTCTTCCACACAGAGAACCCTTGAGCTGTTTCAACACAGTTGGATAATACTGCACCGATGTGGAAAGCAAACCGAGCCCCCCTGAAACATTCGCCTTTGCAGGGCCCAGAAGTGGCCTCCTGCCCCACTTTGCTATGCTTTGTTCACCTTAATGATATAATTGGGAACCTCCTGCAGTAACCACATACTGTACACGCAGGAGGTATTGGAGCATTAAAAAAAAACACATCCCATGTGGATTGTCCCCCATCCTTGCTGACACAGTTGTCAGAAAGATTATAATATAGTTCAGTTAAGAGGAAAAATAGCTGCTATTCTGTGACTAATGCTGAGGTATGCATGAGTGGCTAAAGTAGAAAACAAGTCCAACAACTCAGTCAGTCTAAATGTATGTTTGCGTGCACTTAATTTATCCTTCATCCAGCCCATTAACTTCATTGTAGTCACATCATCACAGTGCTGTGTTTTTATTTATCGTCATGCAAAGAGCGAAACTACCCAGAGGGATTTGATTTAATCTGGGACAGATAACTAGAAAAAATAATGATGTTTCATGTGCTGTTGATTTGTATGCCTGATTTACTCAATCTGGCTGCTCTTTCAGGACACTGAGAGGTGTCACCACAGCAGCTGAAGTGATAACACCATGTCTGGAATGTGAATAAAATAACCAATAGCAAATGAGATTTAAAACAATGTTTCATGGAGGGTTTAAACAGGGTGGAATCTGACTGATGAACACCATCAAATGATGTTCATTCTCTCAGTTTTAAAAAAAAGAAAAATTAGCTTGTGTTAAGGTCAGTTCAGAAAACAAAACAAAGCACTGAAGTATCCTCAGTTTTTGTGGAGGGACAACTAAACCCTCTGACCACCAGGTGGCAGTATTGTCACTTGAATACTAAAGGGAGAATTGTCACGCATTAAAGTACACCACCATTTTACTGTTATGAGAGGTGTGATTAATTTCCTGGTCATTGCACCTACTGATGACAGGGATTAAAAAAACAAAATCTCAAATAATGTGTGTTTTCAGTTCCCTTCCATTCAGTATCTGTACCTTTCCAACAGATAGCCCAGAAAAGGATGTGAAGCACCGCTCTGCACCCCTATGTTCCATTAGAAATGACATACTGTGTTATATGTGTTTTGTCTTAGATTGACCATATCAGCAGAATGTCCCATGCAGCTGGAGGATTTTCCCATGGATGCACACGCCTGCCCTCTCAAATTTGGCAGCTGTGAGTAAAAAAACCCCTGCTGTGATTGTCGATTCCTATATTTATTTTCCCAACCGTTAATCCCAGCTACTGTGATACGCAGTGGAGATTTTCAGTCCAATGCAGTATGTTATACAAAAGTTTCATCTCAATTAAAAAAAAAAAAAAAAAACTAAATGACTTTTTATTTCGGGGGTAATTAATGCACTCATCGAGATTATCAAGATTGCTGAGTTTGTGCCCTTCTTGTTAAAATCCATAATTTTCATTTCTTAAAGCAGAGCTATTTGGCTTTTATAGAACACAAGCCTTTGCAGCCAAAAGTGACAAGTATGGTACAATGCCAAATTCTCAGCTTAAGTTTTTAACTGGAATATTAAACTAAATGCAGAACTTCTGTATTTGTTTAGTATTTAGCTGCAGTGTTAAGCTAAAAGCCAAACGTCTACAGTACTGTGCAAAACTCTTGAGCCACCCCTAATAGACAACTTAGCAAAGAATCAATTTCAAATTGTATCTTCAGGCACTTTGTTACTAACAATTTTTTTTTTTCCATTTCTTGAATTGAATTTATAAAAAATGCCAAAGATAACACAGTTTGAAAGGCATAAAATAATATTTTTGAACCAACAAGGTGAATCCCAAAGAGCTATAAGGCAAAAACATAGCATATCTCAACATGTTGTGCAGTGTGTCTGTAAAAAATTTGAGGAAACTAGACTAAAGTGGAGGACTAAAGAAGAATTGTAAGGCCAAAAAAAAACAAAACTATCTACAGTCGACTGTCAGTCATGGATAGGCAGCCAACATCTTAGGAAGAGCTTTGAATGTCCTTCAGGAAGTCTGGAGAACTATTCCTGAAGACTACTTAAAGAAATTAGAAGAATGCTGCCTAAGAGAGTTCAGACTGTGTTGAAGAATAAAGGTGGTCGTACCAAATATTGATTTTCAAGCTTGTAAAAAACAAGAAAAACAAAACAAAACAAAACAAATCTATTTTTGAATTATATATATTGTAGTACCATTTACATTTGGACATGTTTCAATAAATCTCTGCACCTATTTCCCATTTTCCTCTCAAAATATGAAGAAATGTGGGGTGGCTCAAGACATTTGCACAGCACCCTATATTTACTTAGCATTTAGCTATATTAAGCTAAATGCTAAACATCTACAGTTGTTTAGTAGTTTGTTTAAAACATTAAGCTACTGTAACAGCAGCAAATCAAGAAAAATTAAAGTCAGTTAAAAGACTCAGTGACAGTTACACTCACCATGTCCTCAAGTCTTCTTCTGAAGACCTACTAAAGATGTATCTAAACTTTATATTTTAGCTCTCCTAATCTATATTTATTGTTCTGCATCAACTATTAAAAACTTCTGAAGAGAAGAGATTACCAAAGTCCTCCTACGCTTAATTAGGTTAATCACTGGAAGGGTTGTCCCCAGTGCCCTCTTAACTTGACGCCTTGTCTGTGTGCCCTCCCAGCAAGGACATATATAGAAACTTGAGTGGCCCTGTGGGTATTTAAAGACAGAGCTGGCCAAATGCCACACCTAAGGAGCCTGTTGCACTAAAAGGATGAGACTCTTATCCCCAGATTTCAGTGGGATGCACCCCGCCCACATTCACCATGTAAAAGAAGCACATTGGATTACTATCCAATTATAGAAGCTGCTGGGCTTTCCCATGGCAAAATCTAACCTAACCGCCCCCCTGCATTGGCCTGCAGGTGAAAGGTGTCAGTGTATAACAGCAACAGGGATTTCAGTTTTATTTTTTTAAACAAAGAAAGGTGCTTGAGTGTGTAGGAGGTCTTTCATCGTTTCCTCTGAGATTTCCGTCCTCTTTGTTTGAAATGAGAACCTCCTGGACCTCCACTATCATCACAACAACATGATGCATTGTTAAATCTCACAAAATAACTTTTCTGCTATATCTGACAAAAGTTTTGTTGTAGTCCAACAAACTAAACAGAATTTTGACTGACCAATGTTTACCAAGGGCAGCATCCTGATTTGGTACTACCACATTCATTTTAATGGGTTAACAAACCAAGAAAACATTGGTTCGTGGATGATTTTTAGTTACAGGCAACAGAAGCTTTAGTTAAGGCCCTCGCCATGGCAGGCTCACAAACTAGCTTTCACTTGATCTTGTGATCTTGCTATCTGGTTTTATCTGTAACAGAGTGCAGTAGGTGGAGGGCAGGTACCTCAGTAACCTAAAGCTTTACCCTCTGTTATCATAAAAAGTCTAAATTTCAGTTGGATCATTTTTACATGAGAAAACAGATTAATCCCAACCTTAAAATGACCAAGCTGTGTTATTGCTTTGTAAAGCAGGGCAAATAGCAAAAGTTTCAATCAATATTTTGTCATTTGATTAATATATGACATGCGCAATCCTGGGCCATAGTCATAAAAGTCTACGAGCATGCATTTGTAAACAAACCTATTTTCCATAGGACCCCATATCCTCTCCCTTTGTGACAGGGTAGTGATTTATCGTGCAATTAAAGCATGAAAGTCTGCTGTACACTAAGTCACCCTGGGTAAAGGGTAACTAATCCCATACTCTGGCCTACTAATTCTGTAGGGCCTTAAGCCCTACAGTTCTCAAATATACACTAAGGAGAATATTACTAACCAGTAATCAGTGAGCCTTGTCATATGTAGTATTGTTTTGTATGTAATACTTGTCAATTCAGTTAAGTTCACCAGGACTGCAAGATTTCAAAACAGTTTAAAACAAATCTGCAGAAGCACAACTGTTAAAGACAATAGATCTATAAAAATCTATGATGAACTGACTGAAAAAAACAAGACAATTCTGACAATCACATAGCATCTGCACCAAGGGCAACAGAGACAGAAGAACAATTGCCAAAGAAAACTACTTTCTGCAAAATTGCCGTGTGATTACCATAATTGACGGCTCTGTGCTAGAAAAAAGGCCAGTCATTTGGAACTTTGCAAAGCTGGTGTTTATGGATAGGCGGGTGTTTAGAAATTGCTCGTTCCATGAAACAGGGCATAAAAATGCAGATGACGATGCGAGGTGCAGGAAACCTGAGCCCCAGAGCGGTGGGAAAAACAATCAAGCATGGTCTAACGATTTAGCCTGCCTTCCCTTCAACCCACAATGATCCCACTGAGTGGCAGTGAATCATATTATGATTGTTCTCCTTCTTTGAGCCTTTTTATATTCTAAGATATGAATCTCTGAATTATTTCTGTAATCCCGCCAATCAGAGCTTAACACCAACAAGCCTTCGAGATGAAGACATTTACTCTTTAATGACAGTCTGTTGAGGATTTAGCCAAAGTTCCAGGTCATGCATATTCTCTATCCTAAATTTGTCCCTGACCTCTGGACTGCTCCCACCATTCCTATGACATAACTTGTCATTTATTCGGACACCTATAACTCCACTTTTCTCACAAGCAAATTTTCCGACCACATAACATCCTGCTCCTTTACTTCTACTGTTGCTACACTTTTCTAGATTTAGGTGGCAAAGTAATTCTTTCCAGCTCTCACACACACTCGCACAGCCCAAAGAACTCTCACACCAAATAAGGGGAGGCCTCAGATTAAGTACTTTATGAAAAAACCAACAAGGCTAAACTTCTGTTTTAGTCATAACATCAGGCTTGTTCCACATTTCATCACAAATCCTGGTCCATAAAAATCGGAGTATACAGAGTATCATTTGTGCTTCAGTTGACAGAGGCATGCAGATCTCAGGATCCATAGGTGTGTTGCCAAAGTGCATTTACACATGGGGCACAACAGTGGTGACTTAATTCATTATTCAATCAGTTATGTTCGACATGGAAAGAGGATCAGCCAGGGCCTAATAGTAAATCAGTCTATTTTTTTGCAACAAAGACAGGGGAGGCTTCACACAAGAAGTGTTTATTTTGTTGACCAATCATTTTCGTCATCATTTTCATCAACCTTTTCTTTCTGATGAAAACAAGACAATAACTAAATAAAGACTAATGCACGAGGACAAAAACTATGATGAAATGTATTGACGCTTTCGTCAACGAATAAAAACGAGATGAAAATATTCTGGAGAGACGAGATCCAAATCAGAACTAATTAAGTTGTGGAGAAAGGCGGGACGAGTTTGGAAGTGATCCAATCAGAAGTAACATTTTTTCCTGAACACTATCCCAGCCACTTGGTTCTACCTGTCAGTGTACGTGGTCCCAGCTTGCATCTTATATCCTGCTACTATGTCTTGGATAGTCTCTGGGGCATCTTTGCACAGTCTGCAACTTGGGTCCTGTCGGCTGAGGTAGACTCCTGCCTCTATGGATCTGGTGCTTAGGGCCTGTTTTCTTGATGTCTGCCACTTCCTCTATCTGTCTGTCTGAGGCCTATGCAGAACAGTGCCAGGAACAGTATACCTTGGCATATTCCCCACTTGATGCTGACTTGTGCGATTGCCTTTGAGAAGGCCTCCAGTGTTGTCTTCCACAGTCCCACTGAGTTCCTGATGAATGTTATTATCAAACTATTAGCCTTGTACAGTCCCAAGCACCCCAGTATCCATGTGTGGGGCATTGAGTTGTAGGCTTTCTTGTAGTAAATCCAGGCGGTGCTCAGGTTGGTCTGCCTGGTCTTAGAGTCCTGGTGTACTGCTCTATCAACCAGGAGCTGGTGATTTGGCCCTCTGTTATTATTTCCAATGCTTTTCTGAGCTCTGCTCCTGTATTGACTCATGTGCCTACTCAGCTTGGTTGCCTGAGAGGAGCTTCCATGTTGTGGATCCTTCATGACCAGGATTATTCTGCCCTGTCTGGCAATGGCACGTATTGATGTGCCATCCTGGAGGAGTTGGACTACCTGTGCAACCGCTGTAGGGTCCAGGTATCTGCTCGTGATACCAGTAGTGACACTGACCCTGGCCAAAGGCAAAACTAGTGGAAAAAACATTCAAAAAAGATGAGGAAGGAAAAAATGTCAGTGGCCTCCACCTGTAAAACCAATCCTGTTTTGGGGGTCGTCTCATTGTTGCCCCTCTAGTGCACCTGTTAATTTCATTGACACCAAAGAAGCTGAAATTATTTTTTTTGAGCAGTCTATATAAATTACAAGAGTTACAACATTTAAAACACACTGGAGGTTCTGTCATAGTTTGGGGCTGCATTTCAGTCAGTGGTGTTGGGGATCTTGTCAAAATGGAATTATGAGCACAGAACAGTACCATCAGATTTTGATCCACCATGTAATACCATCCAAAAAGCATCCAATGGGCAAAGGCTTCATTTTTCAGCATGACGATAATTCCAAACACACTGCCAATGCAGTAAAAGTATACCTGGATGGAAAAACACAGAATGGAACTCTATCAGTCATGGATTGGCCTCCCTAGAGCCCAGACCTCAACATTACTGAAGCAGTGTGGGATCATGTTGACAGATAATTGAACAAAAGGCAGCCAACATCCAAAGGGGAGCTTTGAATGTCCTTCAGGAAACCTGGAGAACCATTCCTGAAGACTACTTAAAGAAATTAGAAGAATGCTGCCTAAGAGAGTTCAGATTGTGTTGAAGAATAAAGGTGGTTGTACCAAATATTGCCTTTCAAGCTTGTTTTTGCCTTATATACTGTATATTGTACATTTTAATACATTTCTGGACCTGTTTCCATTTTCCTAGCAAAATGTGAAGAAACAATGGGTTGCTCAAGACTTTTTCACAGTATTGTATATTTACTGTACAGTATATGTACTGCAGCTGATAGCTGAAACAGTCAATGACAGCACAAATAGGCTAGCTGATAGCTAGCTAGACAAGTTATTGGCCCTCACTGTCTCCGTAACAATTCAAGTATCTTTTTAAAAACAACCGTAAAAGAGATCTTAACAGAAAGTCATGTATGATAAATCATCAGGACTGAGCTGCTAATATTGCCTACCCTGTGCATCAGTGGGAAATTGCTACACATTACTTTCACTAGTTTTCACCAGGAATTAACTGATGTAACTTGATTAGTTAACATGCTACTTGACCTTTGAATGCTCAGTTACTACAGTAGGCAGCAAGTATTGCTTCTAACATGTACATCTTGCTGAATATTGATTTGTCAGTAACTTGTAAGGGAAAACACATTTTGCCTTTTGAAATCGTCTGCTTTTAGTTTCTTTAATAATTCAGACCGCTGCACTTAGAGTATGTGGAGCTGCAGTAATATACGACTTTGGCTGAGCTGTAGCTCCTTTTGCCTCACCCACAAGGAAGGAGCAGCAAAGCGTTAAGCGTAAAGTGTTGAGAAGTTGGCAGAGGTGCACTGTCTTTCCTGCCAAAGTCTTTAGCTCTTCCTCTGCGTAATGAAATTCACCAGTAATCTCTTATCGCAATCTAACTACCCTCCAATTAAGGTCCTGGCCTTTGGCCTGACCATGCCCAATTTTAAGCACTACATACAGTCTGGAGCACTACGCAGCTGCCAAGTGAACACCCAGAATGGAAATACTCAGGTCAAGATGTTTTCTGCTGGCCTAAAATAGACAATGCCAATGCTGTTACACAAGACCAAGCCAGGCTTTCAGCTGTGTTTGTGACAGTCAGCATAATAAGTTGTTTTAATGCAGTTTCAGCTCGTCTTGTGTTGTATTAATAGATTTAATGTGCATAATTGTCTTTTTCATGCCTCCAGAAATCTCTTGATGAGGAAACAACACTTGGCTGCACAAATTTCACTGTGCACGCCTTCTTAAAAGTTCTTTATCACTGCCAGAGAACTAATCACTACTTTCTATCGCCAGTATGAAATATGCAGCCTTTGGAAAGCATCAAAAGTAAAGAATAAATATGAAATGAAACTGATCATCTAGTGTAATTGGGCCCTCCTCACTCATTATTTTTCCTCTCTGCAGATAATTCCTCTCCTCATTTCCCCCCTTAAACTTTCTGCTTCTCAAATGTTTTCCATAGTATTCACCAATATTTTTCCAAATCTTGACATGAGCACAAGTTTTTTTTCTTTAAGCCTCCTTTCACCATGTTCTCCTCCTCAAAGTTTTTTTTTATTTCTTGTGCTCACAAGAGCGCCATGATAGATCAATGTCCTGCGATGGTGCAGTATTCAACATGAATTAATGTAATAGCCAGAGAGGCTTCACAGTTTGCTCCCTGTTTTCATCACAAGTGTGATGCAACACATTTTGGTTAATCTGACTCCGTCTGGGTCCTGCTGACAGGGAAGCTCACCCCTGACCCAGAAGTGTGGTTTAAACAAAAATACACTCAAAAATCCACCCCCACACACACATTTTACAGACATGCAAGATAAATTCTGCTTTTGGCCTCGAGCCTGCAGTCTAATCAAAAAGTGCTAGAGAGACTCTGCATCAGCTCTCACTCAAATCCACAAGCTACACATAATGAGTGATGACAGGGCTGTAACTCACTGTAATATGTTAATAATCTACTCTGGTGAAAACAAACAGGGTTTTACTTCCGCTTTGGATGTTATCATATTTAAAATGCAACACTTAAATTAGAATAATCTTTCTCTTTCTGTCTCTCAGATGCCTATCCTGTGTCAGAGGTCGTCTACACTTGGACTCAGGAAGCTGGCAAATCTGTGGTGGTGGCAGAGGATGGCTCAAGACTCAATCAGTATCATCTAATTGGGCAAAGTGCTGACACAGAGGATATAAACACAAGCAGAGGTATGTGCTATTTTAATAGCTCCATTTTAATAATATTATTAGTAATGTGCTTGTATTGCTAGTAGTGAAGTACTAAGAATACTGTAGATGGATTAGTAAAACAAGTTGTAGCAGAGATAAAAGTAGTACAACTTAATCCCAAATGATGGAATATTTTGTGATATTAGTGGAAAAATTGAGATTAGGTAACACAAAATGTAAGAACTGGAGCCCTAGCACAGATAGTTATTGTTTAGCATATATAGTACAGTAGAATAAAATAGAAATAGAATAGAAATATTGTTACTGTGGATACAGCATATTTTCTTTTATTTGAGCAAGGGAGCAAGCTGTCACTGTCTAATGCAAATACTCCCAGCTGTCAACTCAAGGTACACTACACCAACCATTAATAAGTCTTGAAATATTCATTAATTTGGGATTATTAACACACACAACAAATCCAACACTGAGTACTTGATCATACTAACAATTACTGGCTGTTCAACCAAAGTTTTGTAAAGCTTAGCTTAAAATATGCATAATGAATGAAGCAGTTGCTACAAGAGGAAGCACCAGTAACATGCTGTTCAGGCCAGTTTTATTTGTGTAGGCACATAAGGTTACTTACATCTATTGTTGGTGTTAATGCAGTTTAGACTGCTATGCTAGCTAACAATATATGATTATTACTGGAATATTCTGTTCATATTCACAGTATATTGTTTCATTTATGTGAAAAGATGTCCACATTTATTATGGAAGCTTTAATTATTCATCATAAGTGGGGTCATAGGGTGACAAACTAATGTTAGTTTCATCTCTTCAGTTAGCGTCACAACAGTATAGTTCATGGGTGTAAATCTGTATGAACTAGCTTGTGTGGCACACATTTTTAATTAAAAATGTGTTATTTTGTGAGGAAAATGTGAAATAAGTGCAGAGATTTATTGAAACATGAGCAAACATAAATGGAAATACAGTATATAAGGCAAAAACAGAGTTTGTACAATTCTAACAAGCTTGAAAGTCAATATTTGGTACGACCACCTTTATTCTTCAACACAGCCTGAACTCTCTTAGGCACCTTTCTTCTAATTTCTTTAAGTAGTCTTCAGGAATAGTTCTCCAGGCTTCTTGAAGAATATTCCAAAGCTCACCTTTGGATGTTGGCTGCCTTTTGTTCTGGGTTCTGTCAACATGATCCCACACTGCTTCAATAATGTTGAGGTCCAGGCTCTGGGGAGGCCAATCCATGACTGATAGAGTTCCATTGTTTGTTTGTCTATCCAGGTATGCTTTTACTACACTGGAAGTGTGTTTGGGACCATTGTCATGCTGAAAAATAAAGCCACTGCCAAACAGACGCTTTCCAGATGGTATTGTATGGTCAATCAAAATCTGACAGTACTTTTCTGCGCTCATAATTCCATCAGTTTTGATAGGATCCTCACCACCACTGACTAAAATGCAGCTCCAAACCATGACAGAGCCTCCAGTGTGTTTTACAGATGGCTGTAGACATTTACACTTATATTGATGACAATTTCAACCCAAACTTTCAAATTTGCTTGGATGCTTGGGTTCATCACTCCATAAGAAATTATCAGTTGCCACTGATTTTCAGCCCAGTTCTTGTGCAATTTGGCTTTTACTTCCTTTTTCCTTTCCTCAAAAATGGCTTGAGGCCACCCTTGAGACCAACAGTAGATTGGTCAATTTCCATGTCCATGTCATAAGGACATGACTTTAAGATAGTGTTCATCTGCTGTTCATCTTCTTTTGCCCTCCACTTGTCTAGTTTCTTCAAAACACATTGCACATGATGTAATATTTGTAATATATAGGTATGTGGCTTAACAAACAAAAAAAAATATTCCTCTGAGAATGACCAGGTACAAGGACTGGACTTAAGACCTTGAGTGAAAAAGCAGCCAATGTCCAAAGAAAGAACTACATTGTTCAAGACCACTTTAAAAAAATACAAGAAAGTCTGGTTCATTTGAAGGAAAATAAAGAAATGATGGGTGACTCGAGACTTTTGCACAGTAGTGTATATTGTATGATACTTTATCTACATCAGATGTTGATATTTTTATCAAAAGGTGCAGGCACTCTAAACTGATCCACATATCTTGCAATTGGTATTCTGGACAAAGTAGTGATAGCATTTTATTGTGATTCCCACCCCTACTTGGAAAACATTTAGGCTGTAACTTTTTTGCAGTTGTCCATCAACCTCCACTACTCTACAAAAACAATTAAACACATATGATGTGAGCAAAAACTTTGCACTACTTACACTGTCCTTTATTTAAGTAGTAATTCTGAGTCACCTCTATTACACAGGTGAAGAAACCTTTGGACAGTTAGACAGTTTTCACTGTTTTGGCTCTGTATACCACCATAATAGATTTGAAATGAAACAGTTGCAATTGAAATGCAGAATTTCAGCTTTAATTCAAGGATTTGGACAAAAATATTGCATCAGCTGTTGAGGAATTATTATAAAATATTATTGGGCAAATTACTCAGAAGCTTTTTTTGTGGACAGGAGTAGGCTTTTTCCTATATTTCTTAATAAGTTAAGCAGGTTAAAAGTCCAGAGATGATTCCAAGTGTGGCATTTGCATTTGGAAGCTGTTTCTTTGAACTGAAGTAAAGCTCAAAGGACCTTTGAGGATGCAATGGGAATATTTTATCCTTTGACTGCAAAACAAATCCATCTGAGAGGAAGCAGGAACTTTAGGAGTCATCAAATCAACCGTTTGGTACTTTCTGGTTAAAAAAGAAAGCATTAGAGAGCTTGTCAACAGAAAAAAAGCCCTGAAATCTGTGGAAGACAAAAATGGTGGATGATCGCAGGATCCTTTCTATAATCACAGGATCCTTTCCATGGTAAAGAAAAACCCCTCCACAGGATCCACCAAGTGAGGAACTCACTGCATTCATTGTAAGATGCAAAACATTTATCTTAAACATCTTTAAAAAAGAGAAAAGAATTTGTTGGACAGATGAAAATATGAGGAATGAAAAAAGACTTGCAGTGACTCATAATCTGAACACACTAGATGCATGCACTTTGATGCATGGGTATGCATAGCTTCCTATGACACTGGGTCACAGGTATTTATTGATGATTTGACAGAACAAGGTTGATGATTTCTCAAGTGTACTGAGCTATAATGTCTGCTCACATTCAGCTAAATGCAGTCAAGTTAACTGGATGGTTCCTCACAGAACTAATGAACAATGAACCAAAACATACTGAAAAAAGTAACCCAGGAGATTTTGAAAGTAAAAATAGTGGAATATTGTGCAGACTGCT
>VUQS01070784.1:0-14742 GCA_015108495.1 Heterochromis multidens
GACCCTGAATCCTCCCTTAGTTATGCTGCAATAGGCCTAGGCTGCTGGGGGTTTCCCATGATGCACTGAGTGTTTCTCTTTCTCTCACCGTGTTTTTACACCTCTCTGCATTTAATGAGCTATTATTAATCTCTGGCTCTCTTCCACAGCATGTCTTTCTCCCTTCACCCCCAACCGGTCGCGGCAGATGGCTGCCCCTCCCTGAGCCTGGTTCCGCCGGAGGTTTCTTCCTGTTAAAAGGGAGTTTTTCCTTCCCACTGTTGCCAAGTGCTTGCTCATAGGGGGTCGTTTGATTGTTGGGGTTTCTCTGTATTATTGTTGGGTCTTTACCCTACAATATAAAGCGCCTTGAAGCGACTTTTGTTGTGATTTGGCGCTATATAAATAAAATTGAATTGAATTGAATTGAATTGGAAACTCCAGAATTTTGTTCTATTCAGACTACACTATCTACACACTATCTACTTGCGATATTTACTCAATCCAGGATGAAAGCTGAATAAAAATAGCATTTTATTAATTTTTGAGAATGAGAATTTCAGGTTAAAAAGGATTCTACATGCTTTATTTTGCAATATTGTGAAATATAACTATTTACCATTGGGAAATTGTCACTAATTGTCTTTTGCAATGTGAAGGTTTTTATTAGTGTGTGCTCAAATATTGGACTTTACAGGACAGCTTGAATTTTTAAAAATATTTTAACTAGCCAGTACTCAGACATTTTTTGATGTATTTGCCAAATTACAGATCCTGATCCATTTTGATGGTAAGAAAGGACAGTGAAAATTGCAGGCTTTTATCTTTAACAGTCTTTGAGATATTCATTTTCAAACATTGCAAAAAAAAATGGTCTGAAAGTGGGTCAACAGACCATTTTTCAAAAAAGTATATCTTGAAAAGTATTTGATATATGAAGCTAAAAATTTCACAGCACTCACTATGTACGTTCACACTTTGTACCATAACATTTTTATGCAAATTGGAGATGGTCAAGCAGAAAATGAAATGACCCGAAGGCTCTGCCTCCCATTCTACTTTTAGAAACTCTAGGAACCACAAGTAAGCCTGCAGTCTGAGTGTGGAGTGCTCTGCTTGGATAATATGGTATGAGGTCTTTAAGATATGATGGGACCTGATTATTCAAGAGTTTGCATGTATTGTATGACATGAATGAAATCAGCTAGTTGGCAATTGATTGATTTACTCTCACTCCAAATTAATTTCTCAAATCGCCATAGATAACATACAAAAAGAAAAAGAAAATACAAATATAAATCTAAAGTGATGAAATCTCATCATGTCTTCCAGACATCCACAAAACATTATCAAAATGCCTCCTAACAAGGAATAATGCCTTTTTTGCAGCATTCAATATGTTATTTGAGCTTCAATTTTTGAAAATAGTATTATCAATATTGAATAATATGGGTATTTAAGCATATCAGTGTAGATGTAGATGTTCTCAGCAGACTGAATCTATTGCATTAAACAAGTGCAGTTGAAAATCATACTGTTGATGAGCAAAGAACACGTTCCCCAAAATGCCAAGAGATGAATACAGCTGGATTTGAGGTATTACTGGTGACACTGATGACTCTCTCTGTGTCAGCTGTCATCTGCATAGAAGTGACTTTCAGCATATCTGGTCTAGATATCTGCTATGCCATGCATGTAACAGCATTAAGGGGACCCTTAGAGAGTTGGTCTTGCTAAGTGTTGCTGTTTTGCTATGTCGCCTGCATGCTCACTGACCTGAATCAAAGGGCTTGCTCAGAAGAAAGTGAACCCAAGATCAAGCCCCATGCCACACATCAAAGCCTCTGTTAGGTCCTGTATGTTCCTGTATGAGTGTATGGGAAGCAGCAGGGTAAATGTACAAACAAAGTAAATATTTAATTGATAATAGTGGATAGACCTTGGCAATAATAGAAAAAAAATCTGTTTGTGCACTTGCTCTGTTTCTGATAACATTGTGCTCACCAAATTGATTTCAGAGAACTGGCAACATAATTTAAAAGAAGCTCACTTGAGGTAGATGCTGTAAACAGTTGGTCGGACACAAAAATTTAATCAAACTAACAGATTAGCCAAAAAATTCTGGGAGAGAAAAATCAAACTGCCACTAAGCCGCACGGAGTTGCTAGGCAAAAAGAAATTATGTCATTTTCAATGTGCTTACTTAGATTATCTTGTTAATCTGTTGTTGTGACTATAGCATAATTAAAATTGTTATGACTATTTTAAGGCACTCATTGCACTTAGGTGAAGTTAAAGAAGGACTGTGGTTGTGCTAACTTGGGCATGCTAAACTTGGCTTTCTGATAAAACAGCATAGGGAACATTTTTAAATAATACAGCGTAGCCAGAATCTCGGCAGAAGGATCAGGTCAAATTATTTTCGTCATTCTAGGTAGCTCTGGCTATATGTGCATAATCCCCTTTTCTTATACTGTTTTGCTCTCACACGTATTTCTACTATCATGTTTTTTTTCATCAATAAGAGAAAATAAATTAGCTGTAAACAGAGTTGCAAGCATTAATTCTATCACTGTGAAACACTGTGCAAATCTAAAGGTATGATATTGTATAACACATGTCTACTTGGTCTTTTGTTCATTATTACACATTCACATACACGCATACCATATGCATATGTGGAAACACACTGAAATGGACATTTACAAAGCCTTGAGGCCCTCTGCAGAGCCTCTCTGTAAAACTGATAAAATAAGTCCCTGGTCAAGACAAGTCAGATAGCGTGTCCTCCTTTCTGTGTGTGTTTTGGTGCCATGAGAGAAAATGGCTTGATTTATCAACTGCTAGGCCAAAAGTCTGCACAGAACAAGCTGACTGATCTAGCTCTTTCGATCTGACAAGGTCTCAAAGACATGAGAAAGCAGGAGAGTGAGGAAGAAGCGGAGAAACAGGGGCAGACAGGATTGGTTTGAGAGCCAGATGATTTAGAGGTCTAATATCAGCCATTATTGCCACTCCTAGTCTTGAGTTTCCTAATTTCCCCCTAATGGAATCCTCACCCATCACTGAGCATACTGATCGCCTGTTAAACAGAGCCTCTCTCGACCAATCATTACGAGGCTCATAGCTGTCAACTGCCTATCAGATGGTGGAAAATGGGAATTTCTGAGCATGAAAAATCAGATAGTGCTGTTTAAGAGAAGTTCTATGGTGAAACTTTGTTAGGTGGGGCTATGCAGTATCCAGCTACTATCAGCATGCGCCTCAGTTTAATTCAAAATATCAAACAAATTTAGATAAATGCGGCCCATTTCGGTTCACTACAATAATTTTATTATTTGATGCTAAGAAAAGTTATATCTACAACCACTAAGACTGAACATATGGTGCAAATTTTACTCGTGTCTCATAAAGTAAGTATACAGTTGCACTCAAACTTTGGCCTACTGCATTAAAAGCCTTGCTTTATTTTGCTCTAGCTTGTTGTCTGATTACATTGCCTGGCTGATCTGGGGGAAACTCTTTTGACTTGTAGTTTCAAGCTAAAAAGCCCTCATCTGTAACATCACACAAGGCACAGTTGAATCCACACAAATGTGCAAATACCTGTGATGCAGCATTAAGTGCATTACCATCTTCATTATTCATTCATTGAACAAGTACTACTAGAAAAGACCCCTGCAATGAAAGATTAGCGAACACAAGGTGTTTCTTTGCACAAAAGCGCAGCCTTTCTTCATTGTGTCAGATCATTCCAGCAAGCTCTTAACTTGAATATAAATCCATACTTAATGAGCACATAAAATATGGTAGGGATTATCAGCGTGTAGCTATGGATCCCATTGTTAGCTACCAAAGAACACACAACCACTTGTTTCTGAGTGGGTTGAAAAGTTTTGGGCTGTGGCCACCTCACTTTGTGTAATTTTTCCCCTTTCCTGCCTAAGTCTGGAGGCAGCAGGCCAGAGCTCCTGCGGTGTAATGTAATGTTAAATGAATCTGCCATGTTGTAAACCTGTTATGAAGTTTTAAAAGGACTATACGGAACCAGTGAGGTAAAAGAGAGAGAAGGAAAGCATCAAAGGAAAAGGAGCAGCCAGTGATAGAGAAAGGGACTGTCTCGCCTTTTCTTCTTGCCAATTCCAGGCCCAAACCATACAGTTAAGGTATAGAGTGACTGCGGCTATGTCTTTCATTGCTGTCACCAGCCACTTCACCTGGCAAAGGGTCAGCAGCATTTTGTAGGTTTTGGAAAAGAGATGTTCCCAGAGAAAGGGCATGATGTGGAAAAGTAGAGGGTTGGTAACAGACAAGGGAGATGAAGGAGGAAACATCGCAAGACATTGTTAGAAAGCAGAGCGAGACCCTCAGGCATTGTGCTAGTCCAGCTTGACCAAATGGCCTCTTTGTAGCCTAGTCGTGGTCTTCTTTCACATGGTTTGTTCAGGTGTTTAGTTACAGTTGAGGATGAATAGGAAGCCCGGTAGTCATAGTTACTAAGTACAGAGGTTTTCTGCAAATGTCAGTTATTATACAAAAGCATCTGTTGTTAAAAACTGTGGTTAAAGCCCAAGTATAGTGGATTTGTATGCCTTTCTTGGCTGGCAATAAACCAGCCAGAGAAAGCGGTTGCAGACGGCCTTTAATTACCCCTTTACAAATTGACTGTAAGTGTGAAAACCTGTTTTGTTTATACTGCTTTCTGCAAGTATTTGGACCCCCAATGCAACTTTATCTTCTCTTCTTAATTGAGCAGTTGTTTGCCAGACTAATCTCCAAGGCTTGTGTACACAACAATCCTGCAAGATGCTGCAAATTAAAGACTTATCTTAATCCTCTCCTTCCCAAAACATTAGCCTTTCAGATCAGGACAATTCAAGCCAAATGTTTATGTGTGTGTGTGTGTGTGTGCAGAAAGTGTAAAAGGTACTTTAAAGCAAACCTGAATTAGCCTGTGTTAAAATATGTATGGAAGACAAAACCAGCCAGCTCATTGTAATACAGGTTGAAACATGTTTTGAGGATGCCTGAGACATATGAGATTGCGTCCTTGAACGCTTAATGATAAACACAATAGGGCAATAATGTAGCAGTTTTATGCTATGCCGAAATGTCCATCAATACCTTTGTCTGAGGTGTAACTTGTTCCCCGACAAACCGTGAACACCTGCCTCTCTAATCCCATCAATTAACCAGGAGACTAACTAATAGCTTGGGTTATATCCAACATGGCTTTCACATCCTTTGTTCTGACGCGTCAGCCTGTGCAATCTTCTAATCAGAGTAACCCAATCCTTACCGTGTATCCACTGCCCAGGCTAAAAAAGGGACAGGCGCGACTGTGAAGAAGACAGATCCTGCCTTTATGTCTGCCAGTGCTTGCGTTTGGTCTCACATTCAAAGATAGTGCACCTCCACTCCACCACTGTTTCCCATTTTCCCTTTCTTTTTTTCTTGACATGCAGCTCACATTCTAGTTTATCCCTCATCCAAGTCTGTATTCCAGTCACATATGTAGTGGAGGAAATACATGAGGTAGGTATTAGGCTGAGTGATTTATTTTTCTGAGACTGAAACCAAACCAGAGCCTGAAGCCTGCCATGTGACCTAACTGCCCATAGTGCACCTCGTAGTACTGCACAGCAGTGCATTTGTTCCAAACAGGGTCATGTCCCTAATGATCACACTCATTCATATTGATCTCTAAAATATCATCTTTAAAACAAGCCCTGAGGTTCATGTCAAGCAGGGAAAAGATCCCTGTAGACAGGAGCTGAAGAATAGGAGAACAATATAAGTACATGAAAGGCCAGTGGCTACATGCCAGGTAAAGTGTCCACCTATTTCTATCTTTCTGCCTTTTGGCAATAATGATTAGCCACAAAAAATGAACTGTCCTTAACTCAATTCCATAGTTACTACAATAACACCCCCCCCCCCGAGACACACTGAAAGACAAAGGAAAACAGATCCAGGAAGTAACAGGTGAGAGGGTCTTGTGGTAATAGCAAATAAAAGAAGAAACTATTGATCCATCTTCCTACTGGCTTATTTCCTTCAATTTAGAAATTACAATGGTCTGAAAACTGCATTAAGAAAAACTCTTCATATCAGCTTAGTTTCTCAATGCACTGGAAAAATTAAGAGGTTGACACAGAAGTAGAGGAACTACTGCAAAGTACACATTCACCCTGTGGCAAAATGGAAACCCCACACCCTTTTTTTAGTTGCCAGGCCATGCAAATAAAACCACCGCTCTGGAAGAAATTTCTGGGGCCATGACGATATGGTCAATCAGTTTAAAAGCTAATAAAAGTCTTTCCGGATCAGGCTTTTCAACATATCAGGATGCTGGTAAAAAGGTTTGGTTTCCTTGGTAATGTTGGCTGGTAAAATGTGGCTCATATTACTTGAATGATACAAGGTTTTGACCATACATGTAATAGTAAATGCAGACTCTCTGCCACAGGAGCTAAAGCAGTTGTCCTCTGCTGAAATGAGTCGTCTCATAAATGCAGAGAACAACTGGAATCCGTGTGGGGAGGTTTCCTGTGTGTGTAATATCCCATTTTTAAAGCTGTAGGAGTCTGAACTTATATTGTTTTAAAATCTATTCATGCAATGTCATTCCAAGAAGATGACGGCGAAAAAAGCATGTTGCTTCCAGAGGGTTACAGTTCCCATGTGTACTTTGAAGATCCAAGGAGAGAGTAGGCTGATGAGGGGTACAGGATTTTGGAAGAGGCATGAGATGTGCTGGAAAGTCAGAAACCTACATTGCAGACATCATTTGATATATAAGGGTTAAGGTGTCCTGTATAAATGTTTAATCGCTGTCTGGGCTCCTGGTTGTTAACCTTCTTAACTGTGGACTTGAAAAAGCCAGTGATACTGCTGTCTAAACACTGGGCATTTGCCTTATCACATCTTAAATCCTCAACCCCTTAGGCTAACCATCATCTGAGAGGTTCACTGCACATAGCCCTCATCTGACAAAGAGAACAGCTGTTAGGGTCAATGATACACTTCAGTTCCCATCACTTATCAGTAAACATAGATTGACTTTCTTAGTTTCATGTAGTGTGTGTGTGAGTGTGCCGTTTGTGTGTTAAGTCAACATGGGAGCTCCCAGGAAGCCTTAAAAGATAATATCAAGTTTTCAGAACTTTGTTTAGATAAAAAACATTGATCTCTAACCTTTAACTTTGCCCGCCAACAAATGCAACAAAAGTGCCCATTTTGTGTCTGCTTGATGACATAGATAATGCTGACGCCAGGAGCCTTAAACGACATCAGAGAGGCGGGGATCAGGTTTAATCAAATCAAAGCTACTGCACCCATGGGAAGAGCTAGTTCTTGAAAGGAATCCTTGCCATAGGATTGTCTGCCCGATTTGGAGTGAGTAATATTTGCACAAAAGGAAAGTTGCCCACAAGCAGAGCTCTCTAAAGACTCATGTGATGCTCTTCTCGCAAGTTTCATATCAGTAAGTATTTTTTTAATTTGCTGGTCTGTTATCTTCTCCCCAATCCTTGATGCATAAAAATATAAAAATTATAAATACGTTAGTCATAGAAAACATTTGATATTAGGGAGAAGCAATGGATACACATGTTGACAGCAGGTATGATTATCCAATTCTAAGGTAATCTTAACCTGAGATTCCTATACTGCCTTCTACATCCATCTTCTACTCTCCAGATAAGGAAATATAGTGTCTCATAGTGTCTCTTGCACTACTGAGAAGCAGCTTATGGTGGGTTTTCCTTGAAGCCTTTCACTGAGACAAAGCATTATTTCCCCCCTTCCTGACTTCTTTTTTTCCCCACATATTTCATAATTCACATTTAATAATAATGGCATCCATGGGAGAGTTCCAAGGAGAAAACCACTGCTGACCAAAAAGAACACAAAGGCTCGTCTCACATTTGCCAAAAAACATCTTGATGATCCCCAAGACTTTTGGGAAAGTGTTGTGTGGACTGACAAGAAAAAAGTTTAACTTTTTGGAAGTTTTGAGTCCCATTACAACTGGTGTAAAACTAACACAGCATTTTATAAAAAGAACATCATACCAACAGTCAAACATGGTGGTGGTAGTGTGATGGTCTGGGGCTGCTTTGCTGCTTCAGGACGACTTGCCGTAACTGATGGACCCATGAATTCTGCTCTCTACCAGAAAATCCTGAAGGAGACTATCCATCAGTTCATGTCCTGAAGCTCAAGAGCACTTGGGTTATACAACAGGACAATGATCTGAAACACACCAGCAAGTCCACCTCTGAATGACTAAAAAAACCTAAAATGAAACCAAAATGAAGGTTTTGGACTTAAATCCGATTGAGATGCTTTGGCATGACCTTAAACAGGCCGTTCATGCTGTAAAACCCTCCAATGTGGCTGAAATAAAACAATTCTGCAAAGAAGAGTGGACCAAAATTCTTCCACAGTGATGTTAAAAGACTCACTGCCAGTTATCACAAACACTTGATTGCAGTTCTTGCTGCCAAGGGTGGCACAACCAGTTATTACGTTTAGAGGGCAATTACTTTTTAACACAGGGCAGGTAGGTTTGGAGAACTTTTTTCCCTTAATAAATGAAATCATCATTTAAAAACTGTATTTTGTATTTACTCAGGTTATCTTGATGATCTGAAACATGTAAGTGTGACAAATATGCAGAAAACTAAGAAATCAGGAAGGGGGCAAATACTTTTTCACACCACTGTAAGTGCATGAATATGTGAAGAAGCGTATTTGGTCGTTTAATGTCAGATTTTGATTTCATTTATTTGCTGAAACAGCATTTTTTGGTTAGTTGTCTCAGGGCAACATTATGCAATTAGACCACTTTTCTTAGGGCAACAGTGGTAAAGTAGTGCTTCTCAACTCTGATCCTTGGCACTGCTTGTTTTAGGCTTTTAGATGCTTGCCTGCTACAACACACTTAATTGTCACTTAATAATTTAATACCCAGTTGATCACTTGAATCAGGTGTGTTGGAGCAGGGATTTGGGTCCTCGGGAGAACCTCTGTGTTAATGTTTTGAGAACATTGAGTGGTGGAATATATAATAAGTAGGTAAACCATGCACTAGCAGGAACTTGTACTAACTTACAGGAAATGGGCACACAAACATTTTATGGGAGGAAAGAATGTGATTGGACAGTTGGAGTCATTCAGTGAGGACAGAATCAGGTTTGAGGAACAGTTATGGGTCAGACATATTTGTGGGTAAGCAATAGTGTGTGTATGTAAACAATGATGTGTGCACACATTGTCGGAAGTTTGGAGAGGACTTTGTAAAGGGAAATGTAAGGTACCAGGATACAATGGTACTCTAAAATGACAGAAATGTGATAACCATCTGTGTTTCATCAAGTTCCACACAAAATAGTTATCAATGTTAGACACATTCAGACACAACACATACAGACTGCATGCATGAGCACAGACACATAAATACAGTTATTTGGTTGTTGGATTAAAGAAAATTTTGAAGAAATTGCTTTTTTCCTCTTAAATCTACTACATGAGCATATACAGAAAACGGTGACATTTTGGTACCCTTCTAGCACATTGTTGCCCTGAGGCAGCGAACCAATTTCTGGAGGGGACAAATTTGTTGATTGATACAGTGCCCTACATAATGTTTGGAGCAAAGACACAACTTTTGTAGTATTCTTAAAAAGAATGAATACACTGACCAACTCAGATATACCAAAAGGCCTGAAAGACCACAGAAGACAACTAAAGTGCATGATGAAAGAATTATTTCCACAGTTTGGAGGAGAGAAAAGGCTTATGATCTGAAGCATACCACATCATCTGTCAAACATGGTGGAGGCAGTGTTATGGCATGGACATGTATGGCTGCCAGTGGAGCTGAGCCACTAGTGTTTATTGATGATGTGACTGCTGACAGAAGCAGCAGAAAGAATTGTGAAGTGTACAGGGCTATATTCTCTGCTCTGATTCAGCCAAATGCTGCAAAATTGATCAGATAGAGCTTCACAGTGCAAATGGATAATGACCCAAAGCAAAAGCAACCTAAGAGTTTCTCAGAGGCAAAGAAATGGGATATTCTTCAATTGTCAAGTCAGTCACCTGATCTCAACCCAATACAGCAGGCTTTTCATTTATTAAATACAAAACTGACAGCAGAAAGATCCACAAACAAGCAGCTACTGAAGGTGGCTGCAGTAAAGGCCTGGCAGAGCATCTCAAGGGAGGAAACAGCATTTGGTGATGTCCATGTGTTTTAGACTTCAGGCGCTCAATGGCTAGAAAGTTTTTTCATCCAAGTATTAAAAAGAGTCTTTATATTTAAATTTATGTTAGTTTGTCCCATTAATTTTGAACTCCTAAAAAGGATGGGCTGTGTATAAAAATTGCTGTAATTCTTAAACAGTTTATTAATTTATTAATTATTAAATTTTTGTAAAACACCTTGAATTAAAGCTGAAAGTCTGCACTTCAGTCACATACTGATTGTTTCATTTACAATTCACTGTGGTGGTGTACAGAGGCAAAACTACAATGGAGGGCATAGGAGGAAGACCTCCAAAAAACTAAAATTGATGCTATAGGGGGTTACTATTAGTATTTCTATTTTATGATGCTTATACTTATGTTCCATTATATTATGGAAGGCTGTAGCTCAGGAGGTATAGCAGGTTTATTAGTATAAAAGTAGCAGTGCATTTACTCAACATATTTTATTTTAAAGCAGTAAATCCCAAAGTGTGGGTCATAAAGGTACTATAGTTTAGTTTAAAATTATCCTAAAATGAACTAACTAATGAAACAAATGCATGAGATTTAATAATTACTTACTATTAATCTTCCTTTTCTGACCTTTTTTGATCCCTGACTCATCTTATATCTCGTCATTAGTTGGAAATGACTTAACTTTAAAAGGTAAGTTTGCAATACGGAATTAAGTCCAACAAGTCACCAGAAGATAAAATGAATGAATGAAAACACAAATTTTCTGCTTGTCTAATGAACACAGTTGTGACTAAAGGTTCAGGTGCGCCGCTGAAAATTTTCAGATTTGTCTGCAGTTTGAGGTTTGGAAATCGCTGTTTTAAAATTTTAGCTATGCAGATTTAAAAATATACATCTTCTAGTAGAGTGTGCTGTATTTTTTTCATAGGTAAAGCTATACAGTAGTATAAATGTAATTGAAATGATCTCCAGCTGCAACATTAAAGTGATACACATTATTGAATCAATAATTATGATCCAATAATGTAATTATGATTCTGCATAATGAGCACTTTTAGATATTTTCACTATAATGTTTGTAGGATTAAGACTTTTATTTACATACAGTGTCTAAATACTTGGTTGTTTAATAAAAAGCAATTTCTCAGGCACTTTGCACTTTATGTGTCTGTATGTGGACACAAGGCTACACGTGAAAATCCTGCTCTGTATTTTTTTTTTGATCATTTTGTTTTCCTGTCGACCCCTCTCCCTTGTCCCTGAACCTTGCTGGACAGTGAACGCAGCATATATAGCGGCCTACTGTGTCCTGCACACTGTGCATACTAATGGTTCCCACTGGACGTTTACATTTCACAGTTTTAGTCCTGTCATATGCCGAAGTACACATCACTGCAACATGTTCTGCAAATACTGTAAGTGAACCTGAAAGACTATAAACCGAAAGATATTCTATACACTTGTATAAAATATAGTAAATCAATGCACATACAGTATTTAAAGCCAAATGTGGCTTTCCAACAAGGCTCTGATAAAGGGTCACAAAATAAAATCTCAATGCTCGACTGAAGATTGACAAGACATAAAAATGTATTCCTGCACTTTTAACCTGTTTCTGTAACTCTTTGTAGAACGGTAACATGAATTATCATGAAATAACACATTCATATTTGGACAAGCACCATTTATTATGATATGTGAGCTAATTAAGAAGGAGGTCACCACTTTAACTAAAGGATCACAGTAAGACTGCAGACTTAACTTTTAGGAAAACAATCTGATTAATATAACCCATGAATCATGATTAATGCAGTATTCTTGCATTAAGGTATGCATGAGGTGGCCTGCTGTTAATTCCTGATAGTTCATGAGCATTTGCATGAATTCATGTTGGTTAATACAATCATGAATTCATATATGTACCCCTAACTTTAAAGTGTTACACTGTTTTCTATAAACTAATTGTGCATGTGTGTCAGCAGGCTTCTAAAATATTTAGAAACTCGGGCTATTGCTCACATCTTAGACACATGCAACTTGTGACATGGTTTTCAAAGCAAAAGCCTTGCAATGGCTCCTGGATTTACTCAGGAAAATCACAGGTGAAACTAATCCCATAATGCAGGGATGTCAAACTCATTTTACATCGTGGGCCACACACAGCCCACTTTGATCTTAAGTGGGCTGGACCAATGAAACCTCCCTTTTTGTCTGTGTAAAGAAGTTTAACTGCACATTTAATCCCTGGGACATCTTAATGTAAGAAAAATACGTGCAATTTCAACAATTTTTCTACATGATGAAGAAATGCTCCTGTAGTAAATGAAAGAAATCTGTCAGCAGGACTCTTTGTGCTTAAATTGTAAGAAATAAATGTATAAAATTACAGAAAAACTTCTGGTAGCTCAGACTGTCCTGTAATTATAAAACACAAAGTTTATGTTAATACACAGAAAATGCCCAGTTATTTTTATGTGTTTGTTTCTTTGTTTTTACTGTGGACCCATTGTAGGGAAAGATAGTAAAAAAACAAACAAACAAAAAAAAAAAAACAGGACCTTTTCTGTAATTTAATTGTTTTTCTATTACTTAATCAATTGCTGCAGTATGAATGGCCACGGGGCAGGTCTTTATCAGTAGACAAAGCTGTAAAACTTTGGAAAATACAGCTAAAAGTCTGAAATTTCAGTGGGCCAGCTTGGAGTCTTTGCCGGGCAGACTTTTAGGGATATCCCTGCCATAATAGATGCTCCACCTGAATAACACGTGCTGCTTCTGCTGTGTGTACTGACCTTCATGAAAGCAGATGCACCTTCAGGTTTATACCTCAGTGCCACTATTTGAAGCATTTTCAAACTAAATCCATCTTGTAGGATCTCTTTCAGAAAAATGCGCCATTACGCGTGGATTAATCTCCACAGCAATAAAACACTGGATATGTGATGATGTTTTTCTAGTTTGTTATTCTTCCTGGGACCCTCTCCCGTTCAGAGGACTTTGATTGCATCAGCGAGGACGCTTTAGTTGAACCGACAAAACTCAAACGCCGGGCGGCAGTGCCGTGCAGTATAAATACAACCCAACTGGGGACAGGCGGAAAAGACGAGCTCAGACTGTGCTTATTTTAATTTTAAACTATCTATGAGCTAAATTCTTGACAAACCCGACGTGCAAAGTGCAGCCCCGAGACTTGCATCAGTGTTGCCTTCAGGGGACAAACGGTCCGGAAAAGATGAGCGGTAAACAGGGTGCAGCTAATTGCAGGCAAGCCTAGAACAAACATCTTTGAGTGGCGGATGCCAGGTCTCGTTTCATTGGTCAGTTTTGGATCAGACGCTGCAGAAGTCCCGCCTGCAGCTGTCATGCAGCCCAACTGGCTCTGCAGAAAAACCCAGAGAGGGCGGACTTATATTTTTTCTTACCGCCCCAACCCGGCTGCTCGGTATAAAGACAGAGCTTAGCTGTCAGTCAGCTGGAGAAATTTGTACTTTTCTTCCCAGCGGGTGCTGCACGCTGCCTGAGAAGACTTGATTTAACCAACCGGCACATCAAGAAAGCGTTTCCTCAGGTTTTCAGGTCAGTCTACTCAATGCCTCTATAACAAAAGTCTGTTAGGATTTCAGCAGCAGGAACTCGAGGTCACCGTGATGTGTTTCGGGCATGCGGTAAAATAAAAGTGATGATATAGATTTGAACCATAGCGAGGTCTTTTAAGTAATCTGGTTTTTTTTTTTATTAGAGATGTCAACCCGCTGCGTCTTTCTCCTGCAGTCAAGCTTTCCTCCAGCATGCTGCAGGTGCTTCATTGTCCGTGCTGATTATGTAAAGCTGTGTCTCGGAGGGATTTGGCCTCGCTGTGCTGCATTTCTGCAGAGTCTGATCAATCCCCTGCACTTTTCCTGCAGCCTAATCTTTCCTCCCTTCATCTTGCAGATCACCAAAAAAGAAAGCCAAGCAGCTCTGCCTTAAAGATACACCCCACCTGCCTCCTCTACACTGTTAACCTACAGCCTTCAAAATGATGCAGCTCAGCAGCGACTCCGTTGGCAACAAGCACTCCCTCATTAACGTCATGCACCGCTTCATAGAGGCTGCCAACAACATGGACAAGACAATCATGGTGACGAGCCTGCTGCAAGACATGCTGCTGGACGAGCATCAGACCAACAACAACGAACCGCCATGCAGCAACAAGCAGAGGGACATGTACGACATTACCTGGTCCTCAAGTCTATAAAGAACGACATGGAGTGGGGTCTGCTAAAGAGGGAGGTGAGCAGCGGTGCCAGTTTCCTAGAGATGGCGGTGAAGCAGGAAGAGCAGCAGGCTGTGAACGGAGACACAAACATGGATGACAACTCTGACCTGGAGAATCAGTTTCATTATCACCTTAGAGGACTGTTTGGAGTGTTGTCCAAGCTGACCATGCAAGCAGACCACCTCACCAACAGGTACAAAAGGGAAATTGGAAACTTCATGAGATAGAAGCAACTGCATTTTTTTTTTTTTTTTTTTTTTTTTTTTTTTTATCTC
>VUQS01070791.1:0-12253 GCA_015108495.1 Heterochromis multidens
AGTCTCTCTCTCTCGCTCACACACACACATACGCAGTGTCACTGTCTCACACACACACACAGTCTCTCTCTCTCTCGCTCTCTCTCTCTCTCACACACACACATACGCAGTGTCACTGTCTCACACACACACACACACACAGTCTCTCTCTCTCTCGCTCTCTCTCTCGCTCACACACACACATACGCAGTGTCACTGTCTCACACACACACACACACACAGTCTCTCTCTCTCTCGCTCTCTCTCTCGCTCACACATACGCAGTGTCACTGTCTCACACACACACACAGTCTCTCTCTCTCGCTCACACACACACATACGCAGTGTCACTCTCTCTCACACACTCACACACACACACACACACAGTCTCTCTCTCTCTCTCTCTCGCTCACACATGAAGCCTGTTCTTTGTTTCTATTGTTTCAGACGTCAAAATTTGTGAACTTCAGAGACTACAACAACTTCCTGCCATCGTTCCAGATGCAGCTGCTGGCCGGAGCCACACAGGTGAGGCTGCAGCTGAGGAGTCATGTGACTGGATCCCGTCTGATTGGCTGGCTATTCGGCAATAATGAGTGTGAGGTGTGGGGCCGAGTGGTTCAGCTGAAAGGTAACTCACACTAACCCCAACTCTGACCTTCTTTTACTTGTGTGTATTTCATACCTCTCAGAATTTCAGAGTCAAACTGAAAACGTGTTGTTCTTCATGAAAACTTTTTAATCCATCAGAGAGGATCGTGAACCTCTGGCATCTTTTCGTTTGTTCACTTTGACCTAAACGAGACGTCTGCTCGTCTGTCCTGAGCAGTTTTTTCCCGCCCACCTGTCTGTGCATCTGAATCCTGTCCTTTCATTGGCTGGCGTCCTGCAGCCTCAGACTGCTGCACTGCAACATGTTTTTGGTCCTTTTGAGGCTTTAATCAAACCAAACTTATTTATCTTTTCATCAGCACATCAATTTTCAGCTGATTGCAAATGCTTGTTTCTGGCTATCAGCTGTTGAGAAACTTGCATCAGGTAACAGTGATGGGTACTGAAAGTGAGCCTCTGACACCCCATTAAACTCATTAATGATTCCTTTAATCAATACCTGTCATTTGTAACAATTCTGATTAATTAATTTGAAGAATCTGTTTAATTCAGAGTGACCTCAGACTTTTGAGTAGGTTCATACAGACAGATCCTTCTGCAGTATGAACACGTGTGTGGATCAGGTCTAATTTGAGTTCTGGTCTCTTCCATCTCAATGAAGGTGTTGGACTCGCAGGAGGAAGACGTGACCCTGTCTCGGTTCAGAGGATCTGAAAACCTTTCAGCGCTTCCTGAGTCTTTGGGCCGATCCAATCGCCGTCAGCCGGCTGGATGCCGCAGACAGAACCAGAACCATGGACCTGATGGTCCAGAAGTACCACGCTGAGGGGGCCAAGGATGTGACTGAGGAGATCCTGAGGAGGATGAACTACAACCAGCTAGCTACTGCACTGCACAAGAGCTGATCAATCAGAAAACAGATCAGCTTTTTCTTTTATTTCATATCATTAAATGTTTCTAATTCTTTGTGTGAACAAAATTCAGTGGATTTATTTTTACAACAAACTCAT
This sequence comes from Heterochromis multidens, assembly GCA_015108495.1. NCBI lineage: Eukaryota > Metazoa > Chordata > Actinopteri > Cichliformes > Cichlidae > Heterochromis > Heterochromis multidens. The sequence continues at coordinate 1,602 of VUQS01070791.1, forward strand.
ATTTCATATTTGAACTGAAATCATCTAAGAGATTTTTTAAATAAAAACAATTAAACTCTTAAAGTGACAACAACCTCTTTTCTGTTTGACTTTCCAAAAATATCACAAGATCAAGAACAGAAACACTGAATGCCTCATGACTCCCCAGAACTAACAGGTCAGTGAACGCCTCATCTGGAAACACCTGGTTTAAAGGTAGTGTGTAAAATCTCACCATTAGATTTCAGTAGATTGCAGTCAACTGAGTTCTGCTTTCTTACCCCTCCTAATTCAAGTGTATAATCCTAGCTATGGTGGCTGCTGTAGGACAAACAACTCTGGCTGCCATTCCTCTGTAGTGAGTGTAGGCTGTCAGTCTGATGTTAACCTCAGCGCTCAGTGCGCTACTCACACAGTGTATAGTCGGGGTGGGGTGCTGCTGACTTCAACTGAGGATATAGTCGGGCGGTGGAAGGAATACTTTGAGGAGCTCAGAGTAGAGCCGCTACTCCTCCACATCGAAAGGAGCCAGTTGAGGTGGTTCGGGCATCTAACGAGGATGCCTCGTGGATTCCTCCGGGGGGAGGTGTTCCAGCAATGTCCTACTGGGAGGAGGCCCCGGGGCAGACCCAGGACACGCTGGAGAGATTATATCTCTCGGCTGGCCTGGGAACGCCTCGGTGTTCCCCCTGATAAGTTGGAGGAGGTGGCCGGGGTGAGGGAGGTCTGGGCTTCTCTGCTTAGGCTGCCGCCCCCTGCGACCCAGCCCCGGATAAGTGGAAGAAGATGGATGGATGGATGGATATAACAATAATAACCTTGGTGTATTTTACTGGCTATAGTAACCATCTGTACAAAGGATAGTATTTTGTACATAGTACATTATTTTTTCTTATTTATTTATTAAATTTTTCTTTTCTATTTTTCTTTTTCTAATATATCTTTAATTCACCTTTCTTCCTGACTGTAACAAGTGAATTTCCCCAGTGTGGGATTAAATAAAGTCTATGTCTATGTCAAAGTTCCAGTTCAGACAACATACCCCAATGTGTCTGAGCTGTTTTGGCAGAATTAGTGTGGCCTACACAATATTAGGCAGGTGGTTTTAATGTTGAGGCTGATCAGTGTATGTTTTAATTATATTTTATACCATACAACATTTTTATACTTTATTCCCAGTTTTTTTCTCTCATGCACATTACACACCATATTACTGGCCATCAGTGAAACCTTCAGCACTAAGGAACAATTCAACATTTTTGTAAAATGCTTGCTGTCTCACATGAGTGAAAAGGTTAATATGAATTAATCTCTGGACATCCAGTATAGAGTCTAGAAGTCTATTCTAGAAGTATGGTGAAATTTCACACAGTACACCAAATTCATTGGTTCATCTTAATTAAGATAAGATAAGAATAAGATAAGATAAGAATAAACTTTATTGTCCCACATGGGAAATTTGTCTTGGACAAACAGTGCTAAACATAACATTTGCATAATAAAACCAGCAAACATAACAGCATTCACATAATAAAACCAGCACCAATATCAGTAAATAAATACGTTAATTAATTAATTAATTAATACGCATTTGTTTCCCGTAATATGACTCCAGCTCCAGTTAACAATTTTATAAGCCTGGTGAATCACAAATTTTTTCAGATTTTGACTGAAGAGAGTGGTGCTCTTTGTTTCCTATGATTTTAATGGCAGTTTTTACCAGTTTCTCAATCTTCGATTTTGACTTTACTGTAAGTCAGCAAAACCAGACTGCCATCCCATATCTAATCAAACTTTCCAGTACTGCATTATGCAAAAAATACCCATAACCTTAGGACACATTCCAAACAATCTGAGCCTGCAAAGAAAATTAAGTCTTTGTGCTAGTTTCTCACATAAAAAATCAACATGATCTTTCTATTTAAAAAATGTAACCAATATAGATGCCCAAGTACTTATATGAGCTAACCTGCTCTATTGTACATCTGTCGATTACCGCTGGGTCATGTGCACATATACCCTTAGGGTCAAGTATAATAGTTTTGTCAGTATTCAAAATTAGATGATGACTATTACACCACACTATGAAATCACTGATTTCCTTATGGTATTCAGATGGATAATTAGCACTCTTTATGACATGGCACACAAGGATATCTCCAAAAATGTTGTACTGTTTATTTTTTCTTGAGTTTACCAATAGCAATATAATTTTTATCTTCTATATAATTTTTATCTTCTATATAATCAGAAACCATTCTCACACATTGTACTGCACTGTATGTAAATATTGTTAGTATATGCACTCATGGGGATAATTTTTATGTATTATTTAGGATTGCCTTGTAAAAGAAAATTCATGCAATACTCAGAGACTCAACATCCCAGAACTCAAAGTGGTTGAGAGTGACTTCCCAACTGACGACGTTAGTAACACACACCCGTCTATCCATCCATTCATTCTGTTATTGTCTGTTTTATCTAATTGTTGAATTTTCCATTTTTCATTTTTTTAAATTCTATTTTCTCCATCACAGTACAGTCCAGCAATTTGGAGAAATAGTTTGCAGTCCAAGAGCCTAAGACCCGCTTCTTCAATTAAAAGTAAGCAAAAACTATTGTATAATCCATTCTCTGAATCTGAATTCTGCTCTGTTTAGCTCATTTACATGTGTAGGTGACTGCAAGAACCATCAAAAGAATCAAAATCTAGTCAAAATCTAATTTAGAGCCATTGTGTACTCACCAACTTTGTCTGCTGTTTGCGGAAGGGTAGAACAAAAAGAATTAATCTGAGCACTTGAAAAAATTTAATTGTTAATATAAATTTTAAAAATTAAATTAGTGTCTTTATACGATCTAGTTTTGTTTAAAACATAGTCTAGTTTCTGTAATCTCATTGAGTCCTCTTATATCTACTCTGTCAGTATAATCATAATGTCAGCTATCAGCTATTACAATGTATACAGTATTGTGCAAAAGTCTTGACTTGCCACTCATTTTTTAATATTTCACTAGGAAAATGAGAAGTAGGTTCAGCGATTTATCGAAAAATTAGCAAACATACATGGAAATACAGTATATAAGGCAAAAACACAGTTTGTAAAATTCTGACAAGCTTGAAAGTTAGCATTTGGTATGACCACCTTTATTCTCTTAGGCAGCTTTCTGTAATTTCTTTAAGTGGTCTTCTGGAATAGTTCTCCAGGCTTCTTGAAAGACACTCAAAGCTCTTCTTTGGATGTTGGCTGCCTTTTGTTCCATTCTCTGTCAAGATGATCCCACACTGCATCAGTAATGTTGAGGTCCGGGCTCTGGGGAGGCCAATCCATGACTGGTTTTCCATTGTGTTTTTTTTCTATCCAGGTATGCTTTTACTGCACTGACAGTGTGTTTGGGATCATTGTCATTTCTAGATGGTATTGCACAGTGGATCAAAACCTGACAGTACTTTCTGCGTTCATAATTCAGTAAATTTTGACAAGATCCCCAACGCCAACACCAGGGTTTGAGGCTGAATTACACCCCCAAACCATGACCTCCTCTGGACATACTGATGACAATTTGAAACAAAAAATTCACATTTGGATTCATCACTACATAAGACCTGTTGCCACTGATGTTCAGTCCAGTTCTTGAGTAATTTGGTATACCTTAGCCTTTTCTCCCTGTTTCCCTTCCTTAATAATGGTTTATTGACAGCCACCACTGAGACCATTTCTAATGAGCCTTCAGTGAACAGTAGATCAGTCAACTGAAGGTGCAGATGCATCTCTCAGGTCCTGTGTTAGGTCTTTGCTGGAATTTTTCCTATTTCTTAGGGACATGACTTTCAAATACATGTTTCAGATCAAAGAAATTTTCATAATCGACAAAGTTAACCTGTGTAAATACAAAATGCAGTATTTAAATGATGATTTTATTTATTAAGGGGAAGAAGCTATCCAAACCTACCTGGCCCTATGTGAAAAAGTAATTGCCCCCTAAACTGGATAACTGGTTGTGCCACCCTTGGCAGGGAGAACTGCAATCAAGCGTTTGTGAAAACTGGCAATGAATCTTTCATATGGCTGGGGAGGAACTCTGGTGCAGTCTTCTTTGCAGAATTGTCTTATTTCAGGCAAATTGGAGGGTTTTTGAGCATGAACGGTCTGTTTAAGGTCATGCCAAGGCATCTCAATTGGATTTAAGTCTGGACTTTGACTAGGCCACTCCAAAACTTGCATTGTTTTTTTGAGCCATTCAGAGGTATGTTTTGGATCATTGTCCTACTGCAATACCCAAGTGTGCTTGAGCTACAGTGCACAAACAAATGGCCGGACATTCTCCTTCACGATTTTCCAGTAGAGAGCAGAATTCATGTTTCTGTCAATTATGTCCAGGTCCTGGAGCACCAAAGCAGCCCAAGGCCATCACAGGACCACCACCATGTTTGACTGTTGGTACACTGTAAAATCGAATTAGTTGCCATACCTTAAAAAAATTATGCAAACTCGCTGCCTTAGAAAAACTAAGTACAGTTTACTAAAGATTTCTAAGTTAGGACAACTTATTCATTGAGTGCACAGTACTTAGAATGACTTGATTTTTCTGAGTGAGCAGTACTAAATTAATTAGTTCCACTGACATAAATAATTTAAGTTCAACTTAATTAAACTACATAATTTGTGGTAACTTTTTAATTTTGCTTGATAAAAACTGAATGCAACTTAATCACATTATCTTCCAGTACAATAACACAACTTAATTTATCAATACAAACATTGTGCAAAGCATGATTAAAAAAAACAGAACACTCCTTGGGCTGATTTAACTGTGTTATTAACTTTTATTTTCAAATGTACTTGCCACTGTTGTAGCTGGTGTTGTTTAATATTTTAAATATTATCAAATTAAAATTTTATACCTGTTATGCAATATAAAATTTTAATAACCTACAATAAAACAAAGAAACCAGGTTTAAGCTGCCCATAACTTTGTATTAAAAGTTACATTACTGATATGATCAATATAAAATGTATTTATTGTTTAGCCTCAAGTGCAGTCTGTCCATAAATATCAATTCATGTACATTAAAGTATAAAACACTAGCTCAAACAACAAATTTGTTTTGCATTCAAACACAGAACATGTGTATTGTAATATTTTTTAAGGACGGTTTGTTTCCCAGTCCAAGCATTATTGCCTGAATGAACCAGAATGTGACTGTCATGGATTTTGGGTGATCCAAATACAAAGTCCAAACTGCCACAAGCAAGTCTTTAATATTGTCCCTACTTTCCTTAAGTACAGTGGCAGTAGATGCAATGAGCTTGAGCCCTGCAGGTGACCATCTTCACTGACCACAGTCAGCACAACATCTGTGACAGAGGGCTCGTCTCTCCCCATGTCCTGCAAGGAAACAATCATAATCTTTAGAACACCAAGTTATATATAGTCATATACATTTGCTCTTCTTAACAAAACATTTCTTTGTATTTGCTATAGAGCAGACCTCAAGACAGACAATTAAGACAGACAGAGTAGCATCTCTAAACTAAGTTTGTGGATATGATCTTTCAAGAAATGCAGACTAAACTGTTGTTGTGTGTATGTACTTACACAGCATGTCTTGTAGAATTTACTGGAGTCAACTCTAAGCACTACTGGAATGCCTCTGAGGACAACAGCACAGTGTTGTCATATCTCGAGCCTAACAACAGAAGACAGAAAAGATCAGTAAAGAGACAATTTTACCAAGCCAAAGCACAAATCAAACAAGAAGTAAAACAGGTTGGTCTAAAGTAGTTCAGTATGATTGAGGACACAGATGACTACTAATAAATTACAAAACCAAAATACTAACCACCCAGTTGATGTCTTAGATTGACTCAGCCAGTTTCTGTTTAACAGTTCCTTTTCTGGACTTGCAGAGTTCGATGTAACATGGGGAGTGCTGTTTCAGAGCCTCAAAGAAACCACTCTGAACAGTCTTATTAACGATTCTATTAAACTCAGAAAATGTCTGAAAAAGGAGAAAGTAAGGAGAGGGAGAAGAACCAGCAAATTATTTAGAAATTTATTTAATTCTTAATGGCTGTGTATGGTGGCCCTGAGAGGTCAAATGCACTGCAACTTAAGAAAACACCAGCAAATAGGAAAACGCTGCAAAAGCACACAAAACACAGCAGAAGTTGAATAAAACAATATGGAAATAGAAAAAATGCAGCAAAAGCTAAAAAAAAAGCCAAAATCATGAAACAAAACAGAAGTGTTTCTGGGGACACAATAACATGACGGAACAGCTACGGAAGTGACAAGGGGTGTGTCCCAATTCAGGGGCTACATCCTTCGAAGGCCACATTTGAAGGTCGATTACGTCATAGCAAGGCAATGAAGGCTGTCCCAATTCGAAGGCTCCTCCATGCGGCCCACAAATGCGTCCTCCTTTTCTCCAGATTCGAAGGACAGGTCAGGTGTATCCTTCGAGGTCTACCCTATTCCAAGATTCATAGCGCAGCGGTGGTGGTGGATGATTTTTTCGAAAAAATGGTGGACTGCTCAAGCCAGGCGGCTGAAGAATAAACTTTTAAAAGTAAGTACTGGGTTTTATCTCACTTATTTATTTAGCAATACAACTGTTCCAATAATGAAGAACATAAAAACATTAAATTTGACTACACGTCAACAAAGTTACATTAGTGATGTTAGTTGGTACTTAATGCAGCTCAGGTTCCACTTGCTTTTAAAATGTACACCGTTTATAAGTTTACTTTAATCTTACAGAGATTGTGATGATTTTATGGATAATTAATACCAGTATCCACAAACAGAACAAGCAGAAAAATGTAGACAGGTTGTGAATGCTGCCTGGTTTTCACTCAGGTGAATATCACTTTTAAAGTCCCGTACAGGATTCATTACACTAATGTTAATGTTAGCTGGGTTATTTTGCTGCCTAAGCTGGTTCTGTTTAGTGGTGTCCAGCCAAACTGACCTTAACGTTTGTTTTAGGGAGAAACAAGTAGACAGTTGACTCTTTAAGATCAAAGAAAGATGGTTTATTCACAGGAGCCAAACATTTGGACAGTGTACCAACTTAACTTTGTGGTTAAATTGGAATATTGTATTTAATTTAGCTCTCATCTTATTTAGAACTCCTAATAATAAAGCAGACAGTAAATGTTGAAATACTCCTCTTGTGCTATTTTTGTAGTGGTTTATACCACCTGAGCCTGTCACCTTTTGTCTGTCTTGCCCTTTTCCTCCCTTTCTCTTATTTTTTCTCTCTGATTGTAAAATACAAAGTATGTACATGTATTTATAAGTTAAACTTATGTTTTAATCCTGCAACTTATCACATTTGATTTCCTTTGTCTGAGAACTGCAAGTGTCCAGATTCCGGAAAGACTGAGAAACCCATTGCTACACGTCATCTGTGTTGTCTTCAAGGGAGAGGTGATGAAACAGAGGCTTTCCACCCCTGATGGTACACCAGGACAAACTCAGCAGTGTGTGAGGAAGAGGAAGAGAAAGAGGAGCCAGCCAGCGCCAGCTGAGAGATGGAGAGGACAGGTGGAGAATAGACGGGCTGTTCTCTCTTTGTGAAGGACTGCTAGAAAAGTTTAAAATAACTAGTTGTGTCCAAAATCCATGTTTTTAGGTAATTTAAAAATAATTTTATCATTAAAGTGGGATGTTTTCAATGGTGGAAAAAGTACTCAGGTCCTTCAAGTAAAAAGTGTAAAGGGCAGTGAAAAGTTATACATTCAAAAACTTAGTGTGAAAGTATCACCACCAGAATGTACCTGAATATAAATTTCAAGCAAAATAACTTTTTTTTTTCTTCAGTTATATGAAACATGGTGCTCTCAGTTTTTAGAACTGAAGAAGCTACTTGGATGAGAAGTGGATGAGAGGTGAAATGTCTTCAAAAACTTAAAGTAGTCCAGTCACCGTCTTTTTCAAGCTTGTAATAATATTTTGAGGCAAGTTAATCTATAACATTACATCATATTTTATAAGGATGTTATGTATTTGTATCATCTCTGCCCTGTTAGACCCATTTAGCAAAAATCAGCCTGTTTAAGGCTCTGAGATATTTTGCATATTACTTAAGACAGTTATGCTATGGCATGATTTTCTCACCGAATAAAGGAGTATTTAATATATCAGTCTACTCTTCATTTTATCAGAAACATGCAATTGATCACAGCTTGTGAATTTCTTTTTACCCAGATAAGTAAGCTTTCAGACAAATGTAGCGGTGCCAATATATTAAAAGAACAATATTAGTCTCCTTCATATATAATACATCTATATATTCACCTTAAAAGATATTTGTCTCTGAGATGAAGCTAAGGTGAGTAGAAGAAGATATAAAGTAATTTTATTATATTTGAAACAAATATAGTTAAATTTCACTGCTGTAAATTTTTGAACACATTTTATAAATTAATATATTTAATGTGGGCCATATTATATTGTTATATTGCCAAAGTGAGATGACACTAGTCAAATGAATTACATCAGTTAACTTTTGTTTACTAGCTAACTAGCTTTTTTTTTAATGGCCCATGGTCTCTCTAGAACATGCACTTCAACTGGTAGCAGCAAAGTCTGGTAGCTCTGGTAGCTCTGTCATGAAACGCTGTGTGGCTGGAGAGAGAGGACCCAAATGCAGGACTCAGAGATGAACTAAACTTAACTAACAGCTTTTCTTACTGGAAATAACGAAACCACAAATACAAAATATCTGGCATGGCAAAACCAGGAACAACACGACAAGGAACTGAGGAAAACTGAGGGTTTAAATACACACGAGGTAATCAGGGAGATGGAGAACACCAGGGAACACAGGTGAACTAAATCAGGGAGTAACGAGACAGAAGAAGCAAAACTGAACATAATGCACAGGAGATGAGGGACTATCAAAGTAAAACAGGAAGTGACACACACTGAGACACAGACTAGGACATGTGAACTTGATGCAGGGAAAGTAACAAACAGAGACATGACTGAGAGAGGGGGTGACACAGAGAGCGAGCCATAGAGAGGCGCATAGAGACACAGAGAGAGAGCCAGAGAGGGAGACACAAAATATAAAGGAGCACAAGGAATATATTATAACTGAAACCAAGAACAGACTAAACGTGAAACCAGAACTAAGAATATAAAGGAAACAAACCAATGACTGAGGAAAAGTGTACAATACACAAAATAATGGGTCAACTGACCCAGGACCATGACACTCTCAGCCTTAGATACATCACATACCAATGAAACATCTCAGTAAAAGTAAGACAAATTAGATAAAATGAAGATTTTGCCTTCATTTCTGTCAAAAAATGATGTACAAACGTTTCAAGCAGCTAGAGTCATGGTTGCTAGGCAACCGGGGCAGTGCGTCGTTGGCTAGACCTTCCCATTTAACAGCCGCTCACTTCCGGCCTTTGCGGTCTTCGAAGGTCCTTCAAAGGATGCAGTCCCTGAATTGGGATACACCCAAGCGAACAGTAAACAGCTAATAGCAAGCATACATCTACATCAAAACACACATTTTGGATCTTTTTCTCCCTCACAACACCTTTGAACCTTCTGCTTCTTTTAAGCATGTCTCAGTGCAATCCTTCGCATGTTTTGGTTTTTGTCACTTTCGCAGCTGGTTCGTCACGCTATTGTGTCCCCAGAAACATTTTCATTGTGTTTTGTGACATTTTGTTTTTTCTACTTCAATTGTATGTTATTCAACTTCCGTTGTGTTTTTTTCTATTTCCGTTTTGGGTTTTTTTTCTATCTCTGTTGTGTTTTATTCAACTTCCGTTGTGTTTTGTGTGTTTTTGACCATTTGACCTTTCAGGGCCACCGTAGCTGTGCCACCATTATAGTGCAACTATTATAGCTTACAGCGTCAGCATACACATCATTCAATCAATTAGACTAGCACATATAGTACTTATTAATAAAAATATTCATTTAAAAACACCATCTACTACTATGTCTGAGTGTGTGGTACTGCCACCTTCAGTTTAGGCATAAAGAGGGATGGAGCAACAATTTAAGCTATCCATTTAAAAAAGACAACCTAAATTAAGTTTAATCATTACACACTTGTTAAATGTTAACTTTATTCCAACACACAGTTTCTAATGTGCTTATTTATACATAAGTCAACACAATGACCAGATAAAACATGTGGTAGTATTTATATCTAGATATAAACTGCCCCAACATGGTTTAATTGTGGGCATTTGACTTATGACTTTTTTTTGATAAGGACAAGCTAAATTACTTTAATTTGAACTATAAAGCCAATCTAGATTTTAAACATTTAATTAGCCACTAATTTGGTTTTTGGACGTGTTAAATTTGGTATTGACTTTCACAACCAAATTTGTATCTGAATACAATTTTTAATAAGAGACTATTATGACTACCATTGTTAAAAATGTAATAACAAAGAAATATTGGTTGGTAAAAATTTAAAAACAGCTTACTTATGTTGCTAGAGAATGGCTAGATTTGACATTACACAGATACCACAGATGTTCAAAAGCAGCCACAAAACATTCAATCTACAACCCGAATTCCAGAAAAGTTGGGACGTTCTTTAAATTTGAACAAAATGAAAACCAAAGGACTTCCAAATCACATGAGCCAATATTTTATTCACAACAGAACATAGATAACATGAC